>QYTT01085520.1:0-15991 GCA_006980735.1 Dasypogon diadema | reverse complement strand
AATCAAGGAAAAGGGGGCACTTTGATCCATTTCTTGCCTAGGGGTTGTGGAAATCGATTTATCAAGTACATGTCGTGTTTTACAATTCAACAAATTTTCGCCCTAAGTGATAAGTCAAGGAAGAAAGAACCCTACATTTTGATGCCCCATCGATGGCAATAGATCGGACCGCACATTTGCGGAAAACTGATGGAGTTGCAAAAGAAACCCAGAAAATTTCATATATATTGAAAATACTTTTGATTGCATTATGGAGTTTGGCATTTGAAATCTGAAGTTTATGATGAAATTGGTAGTAATATTTAGGTTACTGTTTCTTGAAGAGAGTTTGAAACTTATGAAAAGAGAATCCGTTTGGATAATTTTATATGGTTAATTTATTAGAGTTAAAAAACGCAATAAAGATACTTCTTAAAGTTGTATCTTGTGTTGTAATAATTATGTAAATGAAATTAAAATTCTTTATAAATTTCAACTACTGTTTTTGGTCGTATGAGCTGAGAGTAGTAAGAGAAGTTCTGGAGTCTTGATCAAGACTTTTCACAATTCCATTATGATTGTAATGTGAAGACCATCTAAAGCACTGCATATCTGCTTTAAGAGATACAATGGAAGTGTGTATAAAATCTCGAAAACGTCCATTCTTAAAAACAATTATTAAGAATATGACCGGCTAGGATAACAATCTTATATTTTATTTAGCTGACGGTGTGTATTAGATTTAAAATTTTGTTTTCCCAGAAAAAAACACTGAGATGCTCAAGCTTGCGCTAAAGCGAAAAACAACGCAGGGATATTTTTTGTGAATTGTTAAACTTTTCGAGAAATTTCTTAATTATAAGCGTCTGCACTCAGAAAACAAAAGGATAGGAATAAAAAATTATATAATGATTCACTCGTTTTTTAAAAGAGGTAAATGAGAAGTGAGAATATTTCCAGAGCATTGAGCAGATGAATAGACATTTCATAAATATCTGATTTAGAAAATATTTAGTAGTTATTACGTATTAATTTTTTAGTAGGACACTCTAAATACATGCAATGCCCAAATTCTTTTGATAAAAATCTTTGTCCTTAATATTCCATCCAACCTCCCACCACTTAACCAAAATTTCATCTGCAATATTAATGCGTTTTGTACGTGCACTCCAATTTCACAGAATATGAAAGGATTTACTCCGATTTTAGTGTTTAGTGAGCACTCATGAAAATTTTCCATTCCCAATATTTGTAATAACACTAATCATGCTTGTTCATCGCTCACGGTACAAGCTAATAACACAATTACTACTGTCTTTTGTTTATCCTGTGAACAACAAAATTTGGCATAATTATTAGTAACAAAATCGAAATGGGCACCCAACCACCTGACACCGGCAATTTAAGTCCTTTCGGGGTCGATTTAATAATAATTGATGTCATGCATTGTACGACCTTTATGACAAAGTAAACAAAAAAATTAAATAAATCATAGAGCTGACAGTCAAACAAGAAAAGCTTTTGATTTATTCCAGTGATTGTAGCTAGAATGATATCCACCTACCACCTACCACCCCTACAGCCAACTTCGGGTTGTATCTCTGGAAATTCATTTAGAACTGTCAACGTTCGCTATATGACACTGCTGAAATGACGTCTCCCATTTATTTTGTTCTTGAAAACATTTCAAGTGCCACAACACGTCAGACGGTTTAAGAAATTTTGAATAATTGCTAATGTAAAAAGGGAACTCAAGGGAAGTCAAGTCGACTCATTTACGAATGCTTAATTAGCATACCTGGAGGAGTTTATATATTAGGGGGGGGGGGATTGAATTTCATACTCAGTTCTGCCACATAAGAGTTGAGAACTTCCTTTTATTTCTCAGAACAATTAATGTACCGTAATGATTTGGTTTACAAGTGTTTTGACACAAGAGTAAAAATTTTATTCATGCGCATCTATCTATGCAGAGATATCATATTTTCTAATAATGTTTCAAAATTCTGTATATCGGATATTGTCTGATAATATCAATGTTTTATTAATTATCACCCCCAAATTCTTACCTTATCAAAGAAAAAAAATAACTTCACCGCTGAGGTAGATGAGGTTAAGATAAGCTGCGTCGAAATCGTTTTTGAACATCTTTAGCGTATATTAAATCAAGATCAACGTTAGTATTTTAGAGGCACATGCGACACGTTGGTTGTCCTGTAGTAAAACCGCTCCTAACGCAAATGCAATTTTCTTATCAGGATTATACTACGCCAAAGTAGGTGGAGTCGTAAAAAGTGATTATAAACGCTTGAAAACTCTTTCGTGATTTGTAGAGCATGACCACGGCGATTGCTTTGTGAGTAGCTCTCTTAATGGTGACCTTTCTGCAGACACACCTTTTTGTAAAAGGACCAAGATAATTAATCAAGCCTAAGAATCTTTGTAAATCTTGTACACAGGTTGGATTTCGCAAATTGGACGAATCTTTGAATACTCTGGACTTATACTAGCTTCACTAAAACATAACCAAAATTTTGTACCGACTTTAAACCAAATTTACATTTTTCTTTATTGTTACTATGCTCCTCTTTTGTTTTCCCCAGACTAGAAGGTCATCAATATATACAACACCATCAAGGTCATAAAATATTTCAGTAATTATTCTGGTAAAATTTGGGGTGCTACACTTAATTCGTAAGGCAAACGAAGAAACTGATACCTGCCGAAAAATGTATTAAATGTGCAATGGACAGCACTTTTTGAATCAAGTGGAACCATCCAAAATCCAGGACTAGCATTAAGGACTGAAAAAAATTTAGCACCTGGTAATTTCGACTTTATTTTATGAATATCCGGAACTCATTCCGTAGGTTTAGTTACTTTTCTGACTGCACCTAATTTTTCCATGCGTATTAGTTCATTTTTAAGCTTATCTATTAATTTAAAGGGAATTTTTCGTGGAGGATCTACAATGAGAATCGCATTTTCTTTTAGAGTTAAAGAAAATTTCATTTTAAGGTAGCCTAGTCTGTCGAAAAGATCGTTATATTCTGTTGTTATATCATTTATACTTTCATTCTCGCTAATTGAAAACACCTTTTTAATTAATTTCAGTTTTATACACTAAAGTAAACCAAGCACCTCTAGTATCCAATTGACACCTAACTTTTTTATTGTCAATAAGAGCGTTCCCTGATCATATTGATTTTTTATTTTGACTCAACATACCCATAAAAAAGTTGTCATTTTCACTAATTTCCTTGCCAGCAAAATTATCAGTATTATCACTCACATTAATGGCTATAATATACCTAGCTTTGCAATTTTTTCCATAACAATTATGTTTTTTTTTTACATCGATCACATATTTAACCAATTGCCGGACACTTATATTTGTGTAACTGACTACATCATTCACAAGTTGGAGCTGAACATTGAAATTTGTGATCTGTGATGTAGCGTTTTCCCGTTTTTTCCGTTGCTGCTGTATTTGTTTGCTGCTGCTACTGCTGTTTCTGTTACCAATGACGATTATGATGACCGTTACCTTCTTAACTACATACGTTTTTCTTTTTATTGTAGCGTGTTGGGTACGCCAAGTCGACTTTATTCTTATAATGCTCAAATAGCTAGAAATTTCTGAAGGAAATTCCAAGAGAAAACAAATGCCAAATTTCAAATTTTCAAATCAAATATAACCGCCTTTAACGCTCGGTCCATGTTCGAAGATTATCAGCGGAGAGTAGAGAAATAGGAAAAGAAAGATAAAAGGAAGGAAAGGAGTGTAATGATGTTATAGTGTTATATATATATAAATATATATATATAACCATAAAGAAGCCCCTGATATGGATTATCGGACGAATACGACAGAATCCATCGGAAGAAAAGAGTCTGAAAACCCAGTTTTTTCTAAAGTAAAATGACCAAATGTGACTGGAATGTATATATATATATGGGACGATCCGCGTCAACCGGATCAGAGCTACGACCGAAATTAGAAGCAACCAAGATAATCGACCAAGGGCTCATTTTAAAGCTTAGAGCGTCTACTTTCAAACGCCGAGTGCGCCTTTGAAAAATCCAACATGGCGGCTCCAATATGGCGGCCGGAAGCCGGAGAAAAACCGAGTCTCCAGCAACAAAAACTTGTAAAAATAAAAGTTCGCAACCGATCGGGTCGTTTTTTGTCTCAAACTGTAGCTGATAGATGCCCCTAAAAAGTTAGTGTAGTAGGTTGACAAAATCCAAAATGGCGGACCCAATATGGCAGTCAAAAATCCAAGATGGAGTCGAATTTTTTAAAATCAACCGATTTGCACCAAATTTGGTATACGGGGGTTTTTGGAGTCGTTGATCACGAATCTGAAGTCAGATTTGCGAAATTCAAGATGGCGAATCCAATATGGCGGACGAATTTTTTGAAAATCGACCGATTTGCACCAAATTTGCCTATGGGGGTTTTGGGGGTCACTGATCATGAATCCCAGGTCAGATTTGTCAAATTCTAGATGGCGGACGAGATTTTCGAAAATCAACCGACTGACACCAAATTTTATATAAGGGGGATTTTACGGTCGCTGAACATAAGATGTGATCCGTCCAACTAAGATTGTTGGTTACCTGGACTCCTAGGATGTTCAAGTTAGGAGAGTTTGAGATACTCACCCCATTGACGAAGAGAGGTGGAGGGGGGTTTGTAAATATTTTAAGGGAAATCAGACAGCTTTGGTTTTTGGATGCATTGAACTCGACGCGATTCGCCCTGCCCCAGGCGAGGATTTTAATAATGTCATCATTAGGCGATCCAAACATGCGTGCTCGATTAATATCAGTGGCATTGCCGCTGATTCAAATGAGTACGCGAAATCAAGGGTACTGTCATCGGCAAAACGGTGAATTGGATTAGAGGTAAGAGACAGGAGATCATTAATGAAGAGCAGAAAGAGAGTGAGGGACAATTCAGAGCCCTGGGGTACACCGGCATTGATGTTGAAAGCATTAGAGATGACACCGTCCACAGTAACTCGGATGGAACGGTCAGAAAGGAAACTACCAATCCAAGTAAGAAGAGAAGGGTCTATAACAAATGCTGGAAGTTTGGCTAAAAGGGCGGAGTGCCAGACTCTGTCAAAGGCCTTCGAGATGTCCAAAGCAGCCACACCCGACTCACCAAAGCTATGGAGGCAATGGTGCCAACGCTCGGTAAGGAATGTCATCAAACCGCCAGTAGAGCGTCCGCCATATTGGCGATCATGGATTAGGTTGTTTGTCTCGAGATATTTTACCAATTGTGCGTTGATGAAAGTCTCAAAAACCTTGGTCAGAATCGAAGTGATAGTTATTAGTCTGTGGTTACAGGGATCGCATGCCTCTCCTTCTTTAGGAAATGACTGAACATGGGAGAGTTTCCACAGCGATGGAAATATACCTTTAGAATATGATAAATGAAATATTTTCCTCAGAGGTTTAGGGGAGCAGGCGCAGCACTTCAGGAACAGGGGTGATATACCATCAGGTCCAGTGGCTTTAGACACATCAAGATTCGCAAGAACTTTAAAAACTTCACGCGTGCGGAAATGAAGCGGCCTTTGGACGGTATTACTTGGAAGAAAGAGCAGGTGGTGTTTGCGTCGCAGGAGGAAGATGCGAATTAGTAGTGAAAGTGTCAGCTAGTACATTTGCCTTTTCCAAAGAGTCCGTAAATACATTCCCGTTATGGATGAGGGATGGAATAAAAGAAGAGGTGAAATTAGTTTTGACGGGCTTAACAACCGACCAGAACCCTTTCCTTCCTCTGGGACATGTAAACACCTTTTTTCTAACATTCTGGTCGAATTGGAACTTGGCTTTGCTAATGGTGGATTTGCATTTGTTGCGAGCTTTCGTGTAGATCTGTCTTGTTTCCAGGTTTTTATTCGCCTTGTAGGCCCGAAAAGCCATTTCCTTGTTCTTCAAAGCGTTGCGACAATTCTCTGTAACCCATGAGTTCTTATTTGGTTTGAAACTTTTGTGACTATGTGGGATAAAGGCGTACATCCCGAACCGTATAATATGGGTTAACGCTTCGCAGTAGTACTCTACGTTTTTTGAACAAAATAGTCAGTCCAATTAACTTCCTTGAAGAATTTATAGAGCCCGGACCAATCAGCTCGTTTGAAATGCCATACTAATCTCTTGGTGGAAGTTGGATTAGATGTTTTCAAGGAAGAGATGGGAAACTGGGCTGAAATAAGGCAATGATCTGAGATGCCAAGAGGCGAAGAAACATTAACTCAGTACTTTTCGGGATGAGAAGACAAGAACAGATCCAGAAGATTAGCATTGTGTCCCAATACATCAGGAATACGAGTGGGACAATCCACTAGCTGTTGCAGATTGAAAGATTCGCTGAATAGCTCAATGTGTCTGCCCGCCAGACTTGTGGTAGAAGAGTGACTGAGCCACTGTATGTTATGTATACATTGAAATCACCCGCGAGGATGATTTCAGAAAAAGGGTTCTGTAATAACAATTCGTCGATAATGTCTGATAATTTCTCGAAGAAGCAAACAGTGTCAGTGTCAGACATATTAGGGCTGCGATATAGGAAACAGAAGTGAATTGTGTGCCCAGTTTAAATCTAATCCAGAGGTAAGAAGACTCCGGATTATTCGAAGAATATCCATTCAAAACAGTAAATGGCACATCATTTCTTATATAAACGGCGATCCCCCTTTGCGGAGAAAAGAGAAGCACCAAGTGATAACCAGGTACCATAAACTGACAACATCAGAAGTCACCTTAGTTTCACTTAATGCAAAAACAACCGGTTTAAATTGAGCTAAGTGACAATAAACAGAGAAGTAATTCGTTCTTAAACCCCGAATGTTTAAAGAATCAATATTGAATTTTTCCATAAAGCCGGCAAAGTTACAGCTAGAACAAAAACAGAATGTACAAAGGGAAATAACGGTCACCAGCCAACAGAACAAACAGATCGAATGTAAACAAAAGCCCGGCGCTAGTGTTATGCCTAGGCGCCAGGCCTCTACCACACTCAAGTCTGCCGGCGCCCAACCGGAGGTGCCGCTAGGTGTTAACGCCCGATACAAATTGAGTGTAGATGGAATAAAAAAATATAAGGAAGCAAGGAAGAATTACCTCAGCTGTGCACTAATTTTATAGGGTATAGAAAAGCCCTTCCCCTTGGCACGGTGAAAAAAGAAATTGCTAGCTGAGTAATTTAGGCGCACTCGCAACAATAACAACAACAGTTGACAGGCACACTCGCGACAACAACAAAAGGGGAGCACTCAACGAGTACGTCTGCTCCGTAGCACGACACAACTCGAACTCTAATAATTAACTATAATAGTTAGAAAAACCTATAAAAATACTTAGCGGAGTTATAACACAAAATAAAGAAAATCACAACATAAAAACCAAAATGCAATTAAATATTGTGTACAACTAAGGAACTGAATAAAGATCCTTGCACAGTTTCCTAAAAGTGATAAGTGTACGTTTACGGCGTATATCCTACCACCAAATATGTGATCGAAGTTAGTTGAATCCTTGACTTTACCTCATTTCACTTTTGGAGGTTACTTTCAATAACTCCATTACATTTATTTTTAACTTGCGACGGTTCGATTATGTTTCGCCATATCACTATATTACTTGACTGCTCAATTTCTTCTTATCTAAAGCATCGTGACTTAGTATTACCATATAAGGCATCGAATTTTAAGCCGGGATTCACTTTTTCACCGCGCTTTTTGATGCATTACATGGTTATTGAATACTCTCCCGAGTAGAACACAGACCGTGAGCTCTGCCATCGCATTTAAAGGATTAGTTAAAACTCACATAGAATATTTTTTCTCTCTCATTTGTTATTTTCCTTAATTTATCCGCAATTTAACTTTAAAAATTAATTTAGAATACTTTGCTATTTTCCTTAGTAATAATAGGTACATCTGTGGCTTTGCACCTTACATATTAATTGTACTTATATAAGATCTTGTGTACATACATCATTCCTAATAAAGTTTTTATTTATATTTCGAAAAAATAAGGTCCAATTAAGGTTGCGTGTTCGATGGGCGGCTGGTGGTGCAAACTGAAAAAGAAGCCGGAAATGATTACAATATAGAAGAAAGTTGTTGGGAGTAAAATGAAAATAATAACCAGGAAAAGGGAATTTATGATAAAAATAGTTTAAGAGAAATCTAGTCCATCTAAAATCATTAGTTTTAAGCGTCTTTAGCGTGGCAGGCTCAAAAGTACATCCGAAACAAAAAATAGGTCCTGTCATCTTTACGCTCGGCAAATGTTATAAAAGAGCAATTTCATTTGCAAGATCTGAGGCGGATCTCACTAAAGGTTAATTTATGTAGCAACAACATGCATTTTTACTGAAAACCTGAAGGAAATGGTCTTATCTATTGATGATATGTGTAAAAAATGACAAAGAGTGAAGGGGAAAGAAAAATTCTGTTCCAGCGGGGAAATTGACATTTTAGCTCGTAAAATTTTGTTGGCATATGTTTTGTCTTTTTTCGTATTTTATCATGTTAGCTTCATGTATCCCGCTCGAACTATTTCCTTACAATGTTGTAATAATATAAATTGGCCTTAAGTTGGCTTTAAGGGTGTTGAAACACCCAACAAACGATTAATTACTTACTAGATATTTCGTAACCTTAAAGTAGGTTTAATTGATTTAGTTTTCTTAGAATTTTTTTCTAGTTACATAGCTATGCATGTAATTTTAATTAACAAATTATTGAAAACTACAAACATTGTGATTTCATTGTATAAAATTATCAAAGTACTCTTTAAAATCATTTGCATTTTATTTACTCCTATTACTTTAAAACCTAGAAGGCCACATGTGCACCTTAAGCCAATTTACATTACTGCAACATTGTAAGGAAACAGTGCGAGCGGGATAGATAAAGCTAACATGATAAAATACGAAAAAAGCAAAACATATGCCAACAAAATTTTACAAGCTGAAACGTCAATATCCCCGCTGAAATATAATTTTTCTTTCCCCTTCATTCTTTGTCCTTTATTTACACATATCATCAATCAATAAAACCATCTCGTTCAGGTTTTCAGTAAAAAAACATGTTGCTGCTATGTAAATTGACCTTTAGAGGCTTCTCAAATGAAATAAAATCATTGACATTTTAAATCAAAATCGCTTCTTACTCAGAGCTGTGAATTTACTCGTTCATCCCTATATCTTTCAAGGTGCGATATACTCATCTGCTAGATGATAATACTACCATTTTGTCCATTTCGCATTTCGGTACTATCTTAATTACACCAAGTACATACGTAACCTTTCATACCCAATGTGAATCCAGAAAAATGTGTAAAGACTATCTCCAGTTCCAGACCATCTAAATTTTTCAATTCAAATCAACTCAATTTCCGATATTTTATATAACACCATTGAATTTGAAAACACTAATCATAAAAGATAAATCCCTCCTTCTTTTGCATATGTACACATTCCCGTTTAACGACGCCTATTCGTCGCCATTTGATTGCATAAAGTGTTTTCTTCTTCTCTCACAATCACAATCCTTTCCACTTCTACCACCACGACCACCATGCGCCTATAAATGTTTTTCTCATCTCGAAATCGAATCTAAGAGTTTTTCAATGTTTTCGTGAAGAAATATTGTTTTGAGTGACGCTAAGAAAATAACTGTTAACCTCTTTTTGTCGCAGTCGGTACCAAGTAGTCCATGAAAATGGGAACTTTTAATAAACTTCGTGCAAACTTTTGTTTTCGTAAGAAGCCAATCGTTCTTGTGTTATTCACGTGTCATCCTAGAAAATATTGATCGAAATTTTGCATTAGCACACAATACTTGTTTGGCTTGTTTACTTGTGATAATTTGAATGATGAAAGTTTTCATCAAGATTTCCCTAGGCTAAAATTAAAATATTGTTATTGACTTGTAAATGTGTAAAAAATCACTTAATTTTAAGACTGTTTATTTGGGACTGTATTACAGCATTTAGATCGTAGTGGTTTCTTACAGAAACGATATTAGGAACTTTTCAAAACTATTGTATTTAGTAGAGGGTAAACATGTTCTTACTAAATATTCCTCTTGAAATTTCATTATTGCAATACTTGTACTTGACTACAGTAATATCTAGAGAATCTGATTAATTCAAGGAGCATGTAGAAAAAGCAATATATGCTTCAACGGAACTAAGACGATATTGTCATCATAGTCTTTTAAGAAAAGTGCACCTCAGGATAGCTTTCCACTTCTTCTTACGACAGCGGGTCAGCATGGTTTCCGTATAATTTTATCATTATCTATATATTAATAATACAAAGAAAGCTCCCGGTTCCGTATTTCAGCCACTTTTTTTATATGGAGTTTCATCGAGCTTTTTTTGAAATTTTATAATGGCAACACTGATCCGCATCAGTTTGGGGTTGTGTTAATTACTTTGGGGTTCTTTGGGGTTGCGTTCCTGGGTAACTTTGGTGTTAATTTCGGTGTTTGCCACCGATAATTATGCAATACATGAATTTATTGGAACTTGTTTCATTGCTCTACACGGTAAAATATTTTGCAGGTGTCTTTTTACTGCTTGCTTGCATGGGAGGATTAGGCCTACAGGGGCACCTCTGGAAAAAACGCACTTTGAAATTTAAAGTGCAAATTGAAGGAACATATAAAAACGTTATGTCACTCATATACCTTCAATTTGTGCAATTGCACAGGGATCTCCTGGTATGCAGGAATTACAATGGTATTGCTCTCTTTGCAGCCCAGCAACACAATACCTCTAATATCCCACTAAATGATGCTAAGTTCTCTTTGGACCACAGGAAGTGTTAAAGAATCAAAATTTCATCCCCTGTCTGCGTCATCACTAGAATTGTTGACTGCACTTAATTCGTCGTCCTTTCTGCTGTGTGGAAAGAAATCGCGGGACCCATCTTCCACTGATTTCTATCACAACCAAACGGTCATGGAGAATCCTGAAGATAGTGGTTGTTAGCTTATCTCGCAATTTTCTTTGCTTTTGAAGAGTAAATTGTCTACACAACGTAAATTACGCCATTGTTGGCGTATAAAAAATGAGGTAGTCTTCGTCGTGTACAGTAGACAATGTAATCCAATGCTGCGTTTTTTTATATTCTGATCCGGATCATTGAAAATTTTAAATTGAATTGAGACATTCTGTTAGCATTATTTTTCATAAGAATATTTTTGTTATAGTTTCATGAGCAATTATTTTCTAATATATTTGTTTTACTATTTGATTTCAGTTTATTCCTTATATGTGTTATCCTTATATGTATATCTGCTCTTCTATCTAGTTCATTTTGTATTTTTAATTTTTCCTGCAAGTTTGTACCTCTACTTTTCTCCATATCCCTTCTGTCCGAAGAGGACCTTGTCTTAGCATAACCTGTCTTTACTGTCCAAGTAAGAAACTTTTGAATTGAAAAACCAGAAAAATGTTCGTCTTAATTATGTCGATTTTCAATACTTCATTTATTGCATTTTACAATTTTCTAGTTCTAGCAGAACTGATCATATTCCATAAGGTGGTGCAAAAACTCCTTTTTCAGCACCAAAATTGAAAAAAATGTCGTAAATTTGATATTAGTAAAGCAATAACTCCTTATTACAATCTAAAAATTAGTTTTTAAGTTAGTTTAAATCAAACTATTTACAGTTCAAAAATGGAGGAGATACGTAGATGTTAGAATTAAATGAAGGGTAATTTCAGAGGATTTGAGAATGATTCTGTAATTAGTCGTAAACTTATCAAGAAATACTACATCTATGCTTGCGAGAACAGCATGTAATTACACCAGTTCTGCCCATGAAATTCTATAGGGAGAGTGTCATCCTAAAGGATAACTCTTGCTCCTTCCCGCACTTCGTCATGAAACAAGCTGATTATAGTGGCATCTTTTTTATGCACAATGCCTGCCCCATTTTGTTCCCTGGTTTAATTATTTATTACATCTCAATGAGTTAAAGGTTCTCACACCGTAGAGTAGAAAACAAAGAAGATTAGATAAGAATCTAAAAACTGGCAACTGTTTTCTCTAATATTGAGGAAGCAGTTGCTTCAGTATTAGTTTTATTTTCTGGAATGACTTAGGCAGGTTTTAGAATTTCTGAGAAAGATTTGAAAAATAATAATAACATTTAATTTTCTGAAACAAATGATTATTAATATTAGTTAGTTTCAAAGGTTTAAATTCTAAAGAAATCTAGAAGATTAAAAACTCAAAGAAACTGTAACTTTACTCATGGAATTCTAAAGGGAAGGAGTTATCCTAAGGGGATATGTATGATTTCTGCTCGCACTAATTCAAAAATAATAGGTTAACATATTATTAATATGTATACTTATAAAAAGCGGTAATTATAAGAGTGTGCAATACTTGAGTGTATGACAGTTTCGAAATGTTTTATTAATATAGCCAATGAGAAAAACTGCATGTATCTGACACCTCTGGATGGTAACGTAGAAAATCTATGCCATTTCTCAAACAAGTGTATCTTCTTTTTTTCGACACATTTACCAACAGGAAGTCAGGTTTTCAAGACTGATGGTGGGTATATGAACTTGGATATATTTTTGAAGTTTATTACACATTTTACTGGATATTTTAATATTACCAAAAATACTCCTACAGTTGATGGCCACGACACTCATTTCACCAATATTACCATGTTGGGAATTACTTCCCCCAATACAATACTGCCTCCAACGAGTTGTGCTGTGTTTCCGTAAAACAGAATTCTGCCATCAAATCCAGATTTCACAAATGACATGTCTACACTGGTTTTAAGAGATAAACAATCAACAATTTCGCGCACATTGACAACCATCTGTGTGCAGGTGACATATCTTCATTTGTTTCGAATGAACTCATTATTTTCCATACCAATGAGCTGGCCTTCGACTTCACTTCGGTTCCTGATGGCGTGCCGTCTTCAGTGATCAAGTCATATTCCGATGCTTTAGTCGTTCACTTTCCCAACGTTTTCAAAAGGCTCTCAGTGGTGGATGCTTTCCTAAACTATGGAAGAACTCCTTCATTATTCCTACAGATCGATTGCGAAGTTGTTCTGTATACCCAAACTGTTTGTGTCCATAGTTCTTTCTGAAGTTTTCCATAATGTGAGGATATTCTTTCGTCAAGTCAGCACGGCTTTGTATCAGGCAAGTCTTCTACAACAAACTTCGTCAACTGCATCCAGTCGGCTCAACGCAAATTCATTAGATTTTCGCTCAAAGATCTACATTGGGACGATCATATGATCCTCCCGCCTTATTACGCTCTTGAACACTACCATTGACTCTTCGGAGCTCCGAAGTATTAGCCCTGAAAGACACCCTTTCAGGACTAATACTCACAAACTGAGTGGTGTCCCTTTTCTGCATGTTAACTCCTCTAGAACTAACTACCGTAAGCATGAGCCTATTAACCGCATTGTAGAACACTTTGACTTGAATGTGTCTAAATCTTAGCTCAAGAATCGTCTTCATGTAGTTTTGTAACTTTCTGACTTGGTGCTAACGCTAAATGTTTCCTGGGATAATCTTTTGTGTACTTTTCTTGGTTTGGTCCTATTAACAGTTTGTAGCGACCTTACACGACAAATATTTTGTATTGACGAAAAGTGTTATTCTCCTGGATCTCCCGATAGCCGTTTGGGCGTCGGGTTGTTTCGATCTAAATATTTATTACTTTAATCCCCGGCTCAAGCAACTACAGCAGCTCCCAAAATTCGTTCACAAGAATTTTAATGCACGAAATTTAAAATTAACAATGTTGATTCTCCAAAGCGGGATACTGATGCGAAAATGAAGAATCTAACTTAACCTATCTCCGGAGTCCTAACCTAACCATCACTTCCTAAGTCCTAATTTACAATTTAATATTTTAATACTCAAGCAATTAGAATGGGAATTAACCCATTAACGTCCAGGATCCCCAAATGAGGACGCCTCTTAAATGGGGACATTCCTGAGAAATTCATCCAGGTTTAAGCATTTTGCATCAAAATTCACATTATATATATATTGTTACTAGAAAAGTCAAAAAGGATACCACTAAAAGGACGAAAAGGATATTTTAAAGTTTTTTTGCATTGTTTTTTTCATTTTTTTTAATCTACATTCGATAAAGAGTTGACCTCTAACAATAAGAATTAAATAATTGTTAAGAGTGGGAAATTTGGGCTTTAATGGGTTCACGCACAAATGTATATAAAAATCTTAATTAAATCCAGTTATCTCCTAATTAGCTTCCCACGCTGGTTTTGATTTGAATCGCATGCGTAGTCCCGATCCGGCTCCACACCTTTTTTTTGCTTTTTATCGTCGCACTTCTTAGACACAAAATACTGAATAAAACTTTACAAATCCTTGAGAGGATATTTTTCTTTATCTACTTCCTTGAGCCCTATTTGCATTTTTCTAATGAATAATAGAATCTCCTTACGCTAAGGGTTATCGCTATCACAATTTCTTGCAGCAATTATACTTTTTCAATTTTTAATTAATCTTATCCCATTGCTTAAGTAATAAGTACACAAAAAAAACAGATATTCCGGGGAATTCTCTTCTTTTTTTCACGAAATGATATTTATCCAAAAAAGCTGACTCACTTCGCTAATCTCTTCGAAGCCTTCCCTAGTCTACGGACGCCTTCCCTAGTCTCTACTACGACGGAAACTGAAAGCCACCATAATAAAATGACTACAATTTTATAGAGATCGGTAAAGCAGATATTTGATGGGATTATGTGAATTCAAATCTTTTGAGGGAATAAAGGCTTAAATATAGCAACTTTAAAATTGACATACTGCACGTTGCTTGTCTTGCATGCCGATGTGGGAGCCTAATCTCGACACATTTCTATTGAAATGTGGGAACGCTCATGCAGAAATAGATAAAAGTTTCTTGGCTCTCCGCTGAGAAGCGCGCCTTCTGAACTAGAAGAGAAACTCAATATTAATACAGTATTAATAATAAAAAGCTAATGTTTGACAAAAGGTCAAAAGCGTTAATAAAACTATTAGTGAAATAGTGCAGGTGTGAAAATCTCATTGTTTTCGATAAATCCGCAAGTTGATTTAATGTAGATCAAAGATTTTTGACAGAAATGGCAATATGGCATTGGATCGATAATCCATATCCATACTAATATTATAAATGCGAAAGTAACTCTGTCTGTCTGTCTGTTACGCTTTCACGTCTAAACCGCTGAACCGATTTTGATGAAATTTGGTACAGAGATAGATTAGACCTTGGAGGAGGACATACACCCAGAGAAAAAATGGTTAAAAAATGACTATTTTTTAACCATTTTCATGTTTGAAACTGGGAACAACATTATACTAGTTGATTTTAACTATAAAAAGTAGTTACTTCTAACTGTTTGAAGGGACTACAAAATAGTTAATTTTGACTAAAACATGTTTACTTGTGACCACCTACTAGTTAAAAGCCCGGAACATAAAACGGTTGCTTATAACCGCTATATAGTCAGTTTTACCCATCTGATTGTAAACTGAAGGGACCAAAAAATAGCTAATTTTACTGGGCTGGATTTTCCCAGCATTTCTTGTTACAGGTATATTAATGCTTTGAAGTATTTCTTTTAGAAATTTAGCTGTAATTCAATACTTTCAAAGGTGCATCAATCTTACTAAACCGAAGAACATGAAGTCATAAAAAATCAATCAAAACGGAGGCAAGAAATTATAAGGAAATGCTTGTGCCCAAATTTATCACTTTGTGGAAACTTCCAAGTCACAGAATGTGGCTTTTAGTTTCTCGAATTTTGGGTCGAGTCAGAACTAAATTTATTGAGAATATCACAAGTACTTATATATTGTAAAAAAATTTCTGTTACGAATTATAAGCTAAATGAAAAAAAGGTTTTTCATATGTGGCGAAAAGTGTTGCCGCAACTTTATATCAGTGGATTGCATTTCAACTATTTCCC
>QYTT01085519.1:15652-28444 GCA_006980735.1 Dasypogon diadema | reverse complement strand
GATATTTCCGCCAAATTGGTTGTAAATTGGTTGTGTACGTGGTTGTCGTACCTACCTGCGAACGGTTTTTAGTTGTTACTATAGCCTTTAAATTAGTTGCCACAACAAATCCACCACTATCCATTGTTACTTGGGCAGTCCACAATCAACATAATTCACCTATAACCTACAGAAAAATTCACAAAACGCTGATTTCTCATTGATACCGGAGCTGAAGTTTCGGTAGTTTCTCCCACACTAGCTCAATACGTCGACTATACGCCGCTAATGGTAGTGAGCCTACAACCGCGTCAGACTTTTTGGCTCCTTTCAACCTATTAGTCGGTGTCAAAAACAGTCAGTTTATTAATAGGAACACTTCGGGCTGATAGTGATAGAAATATAAGTATTATCGAACCAAATTCCCCAAATAGTTCGAACGAAAAGAGAAGGATATCATATTCAGACTAAGAGAGACGACCATGTGGGGACTGACCGTTCCCCGATTCCGCAGATGCAGGACTTTTCATACAAACTATTAGGGACGAAAATTCCAGCACGATAAATTTTATTCACGCTTATCACCCAAGCGAGGTAGACCCGATGTGTCCTTAAAACAGTCATTACTACAACATTTGGACTCTTGTGATGTCTTTTGGTTTGTGCAACTGGTGAGGTTCGCACATTCCTGAGTATGGTGAATGTTTACAGTCGGTTCATAACCAAGGCATCAGAAACCTAAGCTCCCCTTCACTCTTGCCAACGACAATTGCTGATTTGACCCACTTCTTGAAGGACGATTTCAGCATTTACACTTTGACATCGTGGGACCCATACGTTATTCCAGTGACTTCAATAAATGCTCTTACGTGCATAGATTATTTCAAAAGATGACCAGAAGTGATCCCCATAAGAGACAACACCGCCAAAACAATATCGGAAGCTTTCTTTTCTGGCTGGATTTCCAGATTTGGACGACGTTCTAGATTTATATGCATGTTGGTTTATATTTAAGAAATACTCCTTTAGTGTGTGTTCTCTAAGTAATCCATTAGCACACCTTTCCCTGCTTTCAAAGGAAAGGACGCTAAACTAACCGGTATAAAGGATTTCATTTCGGTTTAATTCTTCTTCTCTGGTTTTGGTGGGAAGATCAACTTTGTTTCCGTTCAGCTTTTGGGCCTGCCCTTTCACAAGACAGGTGATAAATATTCCTAGAAGTCATGGTGCAGTATCCAATTTGCCCTACTTTAGAAAGGCAGCAAATGCCTCACCCAGGCCCGGAGAATTGAAGGGCGCGAAGGCATATATGGACCATTCATATTGCGAGCGGACTGCTTGAATCCGCTCAGAAGTGAGTCCGCTTAAGATTTTAGTTCGCTCAAATTAAAGTCTGATCAATATTTGAGTTCGATCAAATTTGAATCCACTCAGTTTTTAGTCCGCTCAAGTTTAAGTGTAGAAAGTATGAGCGGATTCAAAATTTGAGCGGAGTCAAAACTGAGCGAATTCAAAACTGAGCGGATTCAAAATTTGTGCGGGCTCAAAATTGAGGCGATGCAATATTTGAATGAACTCAAATTTTAATCGGATTCAAATTTTAATCGGACTCAAATCTTAAGCGGACTCACTTCTGAGCGGACTCAAAGCTAGAGTCGATTATTGAGTTCATTCGAAATTTGAGTTTCTTGCAACCCTGGTTGCATTCTGTCAACATTTTCAGAGCTGCCGACTTCATCAGACATTTCTTAAGTCCTTATTCTTTAGCAAAGTGAAGTTGTATACAGTTGTAGAAATGTAGTGGTTCTGATCAGGACGGAATCATAAATTGTTGATATGATGAATCTCTTTGAATAGGACTTTAAAAAAAGCATTCGCACATTGATACATTGGTAACGAGTGACTCAAGTGCTTATTCGTTGTTATTTAGTAACAATAAAATGATATCTTTTATTCTGAGACCCGTAACTTTAATTATTGGCTAATTGTGTTAGTCTCTTAACAGCCAGAGTTTCGTAGCAACAATTTCTGTATTCAGATCTTTTTAGTGAATCATTTGAAAATTCCTCAGAAATGCCTACCTCTAAAAGAACCCAACAGGCAAGCCAAACTGTTCCCCATCGTGCACTTACTTAGGGCAAAGTTGAGTACGGAGTGCTGCAATTTCTGCAATCTACGGCAAATTTGTTACCTTTAGTGGAATAAAATCAAAAAGTGGCAAAATCTTAAATGCTTGAATACACTAAGATTGGATCCGAATTTTTTTCCCACGACCGGTGCTATGAAAGTCAGTTGAGTTTTTCGTAATTCTAGTAGAAGTCCTTTCCAGCAACCATTATTGGACACCGAAACAGGCACAAAAATATGTAGGACTCTTACATAACCACGAAATCAGTGTGGCGAAATTTTACGAACGGAACATTAACTTACCGCATGAGACCATGTAGTTTAGCAACTTTTGTATAATTTGCGTTGCTGCCGCTCAAATACCGGCTCCAAGTGCAAATTAAAATGCATTTCTCGGCAGCAGTGCAACAAGCGAATTGAGTGCATTTCTTCATGCAGCACTGCATTTGGTATCATGCATTTTCCTAATATTGCTAAGGCGGGAACTTATGGTTCGCTTGGAGGAAATCAATCGGCCGGCAATCTCTTAATTTTCTGAAATAATGAGCAAGAGGAACTCCACATATGGCGTACTGTGAATGGGAAATTGCAATTGTTGCACTTCCAACTGCATTTGTTGACTTACAAAAAGTCGACATTTTTCTTATGGTTCACGAGCGTAACAGACGGTGGATTGCATCTCAGCCGGCCTCATTAAAGAAACTTGAGCAATTCGAGCGCTCTAAACTTGTTACTCCGCATAGACATTTCGAGCATTATATGCACGGCAAATCTCTGTTTTTAGTAATTCGATGATCTTGGGTTTTGCACCTTTATTAGCCTTACTTACCTGGATTTGCGGAATCATTCTATTAGAAGGCAGAAAATTATTTCTGAGCAAATGCGTTGCAACAGGCCGCTAAAATTGAGTCGAATGGGTTTGATCGAGTGTCGAAATCTAGTTCCGGTTAAATTGCAATCGAATTTGTATGAATTCATCCACTGAGAACAAGAAAGAGCAGTAATTTTAGTGTTACTGCAAAGTTTCGATATTTTGCACAATTTTGTTTGTTTTTTGTGATATAATTAACTTACATTCCAATTATTAGTTGAAAGGTTTTAACCTTCATTTCTAGAGCAGATTCGATGTTAGTTTGGTTTGAATAATGTAGAGTCCAAGTCAGAATGCAATTACTTATTTCATCACTCGTAATTGCAGTTTTACCACTTCTTGTAAGAAATTTGTACAAGAAGTGCCTATCAGTAGTTATCTATGTTAAATTACTTAAGATTTACTTTCTAGAATAAGAGCGGGAACTCATAATATCTTTGAAAATTTGAAGGCTATTGGGGCAGAGTTACTATTTCACATGCTGCAATTTAAAATTTATCTTTTTTACACTTTTTGTGCAAATTTAAACTCATTAACTTCTTTTTAGATGTGCAATACAATAATTATTTGCATTGCACATCTTAATTTATGCACAAATGATATAAACTGCGGTTTTACCTCTGATAGCACTATTTTAGTGAAAGTCACACACAAAGCTGATACTATATTTTGTTTTATGTCTTCTACTCCGTGTAAATCTAATACTGATAATTAGTAACTTCTTCTTCCCAGTGGGAAATGGGAGCATTCTAAGATTAATCCTGGAGGATTTCGGAGGGATGAATATGAACCACAGGAAACCTCACTTTTACCTTTTTCTTCCCTGATTTTTATATTACCATGTCATTCCAGACGAGAACTCCTTTTGAAGATCACAGCAACGAGGCATTACCCAATACTCTCCTTGGAGGCATTTCAGATGATTTTTAGAGGACCCCTTTTTAAATCCACATTGCATGGCATTTTGGAGACATATAATTAAAAGTGTCACAGAAAAACGCCTCGACTTCATTTTTTTAAACTCTCCTGTACCTAAATTTATCCTTCTCAGAGAGTTCTTGTAAGTTCTGTCAATAAAACTTCAATACTCTCTTATTACTCTCAGCCTCGCCTCTGTGGTTTAATAGAGAGTTGAAGGCTTTGAAAAAAAAAAACAAAAACATGCTTTGGAAGGCCTTTCTAAAAATTAGAAACCCTGCTGAACACCGGAAGTTTATGGAGTGCTATGATGAGCCCGTTATAAATTTGTCAAGATTAAGAGGAGGGCTGACAACTACCCGACATCTTTGTCCTTTGATGGACACTCTAGCAGTGAAATTTGCAATGTGTTTGCCAGTGTTTCCTTAGGAGAAGTAACATTGCCAATTATAATTACACATTGTCAATTATAATTACGCATTCCCCGTGTGCAATCGGTTGTTGGCCTTGGTGTGAAATTTGATCCAAAGCTTGACTTTGCTTCTCATATAAATTATATAGTTTGTAGAGGTAACTCCATAGTTTGGTTTTATGAAACGCTGGTCCAGGGAGTTCTCTGACCGTCAGGTTTCTCTGATATTATACTGCTCGTTGAATACCCATCGTAGGCGTGGGATCCTTTCTATACCGTACCGCATCGAATCGGTTCAGCGCAGATTCATTAGATTCGCCCTTAAAGATTTGCCTTGGGACGACCCTGTAATCTTTCCACCTTATCGCGAGCGACTTAATCTTGTTGGTTTGGTTTCTTTGGAACAGCATCGCAGGGTTGCTGATGTAGTTTCTACTAACCAGCTCTTAAATATTAGTATCGACTCCGTGGAGGTCTGGGGTAGAGTGTCCTTTAGGACCAATAGTCGCTGCTTGAGAAGTGTCCCACTTTTGCATATAAATATACTTCTTTCGAACTAACTACAGTAAGCATGAGCCTATTAACAGCATGTGTATAGCAGTTAACCGCATTGCGGAGCATTTTGATCTGAGTGTGTCTAAGGATGTAGTTAAGAGTCGTCTTCATGTGGTTCTGTGACTCCTTGTCTGAGTGTTAATTCCTTAGCTCTTCTTCTATATTCTTTTGTTGATTTGGTCCCTGTGTCAGTTGTTGCCTGTTAATATCACTGACTCTTTGCGAACGCTTAGTGCGGAGATAGGTAAATTGTTCTTGACTCCACCGCCCAAGATGGACACGATAACTCAAAAATCTGACAAGACTTATCACTGAAGGATCGCTCCTATAGAAAAGATCTGGGGATATTTTTATATTCACCGACGGATGCATCAAGAACGAAAAGACAAGTGCACGAATCTTCTTTGAAGACCTAAATCCGTCCTGCTATGTTAATGCGGGAAGGTCAAAATGTTTTTTCGTGTGTTGGACTGCTTAAAGGAGGATCAAGTGTGAAGAGATAAAATTCTCTTTGCCTTGTACAATTAAAAAGTGGTCAAATTTATGGATCGGATGGAGGTAAATTTGTCCCTAACGGTAGAATATGTGGGAAAACTTACTGGGTGCGCCTCGAAAAGTGAGGTAACCATGTTATTTAATTAGAGAACATATAAGGGTTGAATGGAACGAAAAACCTAACACCTTAGTAAAAGAGAGGAAGGGAGGGGGGCGACTATGAGGTTTTAAGGCTCGGAACTATATTCGGTCATTGGGGAAGTCGTGGTGAACGATCTGTTTGAGAAGTCATAATAAAAGAACACCAGATCGATGGGAATATATGATAACTTACTAACAGACGAAGAAAGAATTAGCCTGTCGAGTGGACTGACCGGAACAAGCATTCTAAGTATGAAGCGAGAAACACTCAAATAGTTTATTTCTCTGATCGGGAAGGTTTAGATATCACCTCAAAAGGATGGGTGTTATATTCAGACTGTGCCTGGGGTATACTGATACGGCAGAGTACATTCTTTAAAAAGACAAAGTTTCTAGGGATTCGGTGGGCTAAAATTGAAACAACTATTTTAAACTAATAATTTGTGAGTTTTATGCGTTACTGAAAGATATAAGTAGATTGAGACACGAAAAAGGTAGTTGATAAAAGTTTTCTACCAGCAATTGAAAGAGTTCGCTGATTCAGTTCTAGATTAAAAATCAACAATCGGTTTTTCGTAGTAAGTTAGAATTTTTAAAATAACAGTCTCAAAAACAAAATTCATTTCAAATTGTATCAGATGAAGAAATCCAATTAAAGTCATTGCAATTCTGTGAGTTTATGCGCAATTCTTGTCTTTTCCTTAAAAGAAACAATACCTCATTTGGACTTATTAGTAACTACCTGTTGAACGACCTTACATGAAGTTATGACCAGTTATGAACAATGAACAAATAAAGTGAAGAAATTATGATGGCATTGCATTGCAGTAATGACAACTATCTTCATTAACATTAAGCCATGATTTCTTTTAATTACTGCAGTTAACGTTTTCGTCGTTGGGCATAACATTTATAGATCAGGTTATAGTTTGTGTTGGCAATGAAAAAAAAATTAATATCTCTTGAATTTTTCTAAATTGACTCATTTATAAAAGTTGTAATAGTGGAGTACATAATTTCTTTTTTCAGATTTTCACTATAACGTTGCATATTAACTCCAAATTTTCAACATCATCAATGGTCCGACTACTTCGTACAATAAAAACTCTTCAATAAATTTAAATTTGTCTAAATAAACGAAATGCCAATATGTGAGAATACAATCAAGACGTTACCACTGGCCACAGAAACAGATCAGCATGGTGAAGCAGCTAAAGTAAAGAAGTCCCGAGAACAGGTCTACTTCAATTCCTATGACTTTGATGCGATTGAGGTTTTGCCTTCTGAAGATGAAGATGTTCCTGTTGAAGCACCGTCTCGTAAATGTAGCATTGAATTACCAGAAAATAGTCATCAAACTGGTGCAATACCCAATACCTACCTAAAGCGATTGACAACGTATTTTACATCAAGTAATAAAGTTCGAAAAAATGCGAAGAAGCGACCGAGCCTAGATACTGGCCATGGAGAGAATCGCAGCAACAGTAGTAGTAGTAGCAGTAGTTTTACAGGAGATTCTTCTAGTAATTTATATGGAGGCAGTCAAAAGGAGTTGGAAGATAAAAAGGCAGCTAATAATTTTCTGCTGCCGAGAGCTATGCTGAAATATCAGGGGTGAGTATTTAAATTTTGTATAAATATATTTTTGATAATTTACATATACAAAGAGAAATGCTTTCATAATTTAGGATATTATTGATCAGATCACTAAAGAGTTTGAAAGAAGGTTATATAACGAAACTGTAATCGAAATGAAATAAATTTCTGAGTTGCTTTTGATCAAATCCACAAATCTAGAAAAAGTACAATCGTTACAGTGTCCACATAAAAGATTAACATCTTGCTATTAGTGTTTTTTTTTTGAACACAACATCTATAACAGGCTTGATTCTTGTTGCAGAGATTTCAACTTTTGTAAAGGAACTTAACAGAAGAGCAAAAAGAGTTATCTTACGGTCCTTATCTTGGGGAAAGGTTGTTTGAAGGATATTTTGCTTATAAGTATAGTACAAGCAGAGAGGAGGGTTAATGCCTTAGATCGACATCTCCCCTGGGAAGTTGTTTCAGTTGTGCTCTATCGAACCGGTTTAATCCCTCAGAGGTTCTTATGACCAATAATACTTAATAGGGGTCTTAACAGTTTCATTAACACATAACATTTTAGCATTTTGAGTTTTGGCTAAGAGAGAAGGAGGATTTAATGTATCTAAAATTGCGAATGTGTCCCTCTCCAAATTGTTGTACGTTTACTTACGTTGTTGACTAAATTCCAGACCTACACTGTAGCACATCCCTTCACCAGCACAAGAATAAAAACGCTTCAGTTTTGAAGTTTCTCGCCAAGTCCATTTCGTTACATTTTCTAAATTATGCCTTAAACACAATACCGGCGAATTGGGCGAATATCGAACAACTACCAACGAAAGTTCGCCGTCAAGTTCGCAGGCGAAGCTCGCAGGCGTTTAACATTTTAAGTGGCCTATTGCGTACATAAGACAAGTGTATATATTTAACTTGTTTATTTCAATTAATTTCTCGTTGAAATATATTTTTTTAAATAACGCGTCAACAGAGACAAAAACACTTCTTATTCTTTTTTAAGCTATGTTAACAAGTAAATTGTGTGCTTATTCTATTGGTATCACCGCTCAATCTTTTGGCAGTACCGCATCGAATGACGGCTAAAATAGAAACTGGTTGGAAGCCGGCAACCAATTTCCCGTTGGCTGGAAGTTCACAGTTCCATATCTGTTCACTCTCGTTTATTAGCTTACTGTAAAAGATTTGACAACGAAAATTTATATTTGTTGTTCATTGTTCGTTGCGTGTTTAGAGTATTACCAACGTGATGGAACTGTCATTTCTTTTAGCAGATTTTCAATGCTATTGCGGACCGCCATGCCAAGAACGTCAAACTGAAACAAACGTTTCTACTGAATTTCCCTTTTTTACATTTTAGTATTTTTTCTTTTCCTAAGTTGGCTTTCCTGCGGCGTCATCTTATATTGCAGCGAAGAAAGGCAGAGTCAGGACGAAATTTTTTAAAGCGTACGCAGCAGAACGATCGCAGGGAAATTGTATTTCAAGCTCGAATAAATATTGTTTCATCAAGTTTGGAATCAGAGTCTGTGTTTTTGAATTCCTTTCGTTCTAAATTGCCTCAGCTCTTAAAAGCCGTGTAAAACGACGTCTGCCCTCTTAAATTCTTCCGAACAGATGCAATAAGCCTTTTTGCGTTCTGAAGATTGTGAGCATAATTTTTAGTTTTCAAGGAATTGGTTTGAATTTTTTCTACACCTGGGTGATAATGAGAAGCCAAAAATTCACCCTAGTGACCATAACCACTTGGCGACAATATTGCTTGAGGAACTCTTTATACTCTTTGCCAGAATTAATGTCAGTACAGCGCTTATGGGAATATCTGTTTTCTTCATTTTCATGTTTTTCCCAAATAATCACATCTTGTTCAGATTCTTGCTTAGTTTTCAAATTATAGTTAGAGATTTTTGACAGATTTTCACTTAAATGAAAAGGAAATTAGGAAAAGTGCTGCCAATGGTGAATTCCACTGGATAGAAATTGAATTCCTTACAATCTCATAGTCCTTTTCGTAAACTCAAAGAAATTGTTGTATTTGACAGCAGAAAAATACAATGAAAACAAAACAAAGAATAAAAGTAATTTACGATTTCTGGTATTTGTAAATTAAGCATTCAGTACCGCTAGTAAAAATAAACACAATAATCATTAGAGTAAAGTGGTAACACGGTGCTTTGATTTGTTTTTGATTTGAATAAAAATACCACTCTCTTGACCGAAACTTTATTATCGAATGCCAAGTCTCAGATCTTTTATCAACTAATAGGGGTATCGATAGCTAACGAGCCGGTAGTTTGTGACCCTGGCAGAATTACATATTTTTTGCTTTTTTTCTGCATGCCAGAAATATTTTCGAATATTTACACTACTACCCTAGGACATTCCCACGTTAAAGGAATCGACACTGTAATCGATTAAGTAAGCGATTACTCTTACAGGTAGTAATTACAGAATCGGCAATATCGACTTGGTAATGATTACAAGTCATATTGAAATATCTATCCGGGAACTGAAATATAGGAACAATCACCTAAATCTAGACCACACTAATTGTAATAGAATGAGTATCAGATAAGGAAGTAGAAGAGGCAGGTAGTAGCAGCTCAGTCCAGGGAATAGGGGTTAAACCTGCCTTAAACTGAACCAATAAGCAACTTGTATCCGTGCCGATGATAATAATAAATGAATGTATTAAGAACCCGGTGTTTCATTTCTTGAAAAGGTATTAATCCATGTGACGCAGGAACTTTATCAAATCTTCATATGCAGTGTTTCTATTCAGATTAATTGTTTGTCCTCTCGGAATAGGTTATTACTTTTGGCCTTTTATCTATAATTGTTAAGATTTTGATATTCGGGAAAATTTTTGTATTAAATTATTATTTTTAATAGGTCCTAAGTTCTTACAAACCACAGATATTTCCATTTACATTTCTAGCTCTATCTCTTTTTTGGATGCATTTGGTTGCTAAAAGCAAAACATTGCACAACTGAAGACTTAACTTGACAACTGATCGTGCACACAGCTCTATCCGAGTAGCCTCGAATCATTTTGACACATGAAAATGTTTCATTAGATCACAGTAGGCTTCAATCGTTTTGTAAAAGAAAAAAGCAGGTTAAGGCCTCGTGCAACTGAGAATCAATAATGACACTTTTCTGTTAATAAGATGTCCAACTTCCTGCGGACAATCGCCATGCTATAGATACAAATGTAGCTCAACACATCACAGATACTTGTCATGTTGCACCATTGCGGAATATTTGACAGGCGAAGGACGTGACGCAAAAAGTAAATAATCGAAACCATCAGATAAGTATGCAAAGGATGACAGTCTGACAGTCGTGCAGGCCCATTCGGGTAAATTACAATGCACGACGCAATTACTTCACAGTGCCAACGCAATCTTAGCTGACACGATGACACCAAAAGCGCCTAAAGGTTGTCGTGCCGGCCGGGAAGACTTGTTTATGCAAAAATTGTTGTCAAAATGTGAATTGGTCGAGACCTGCATAAGCCCGATCCATAGAGCAAGAGCTGTGCCGATGTGAATAACTGACTGGTCCCATTGATTCAATTGCATAATATGAGCGGGTGTACAAGCCCAAGTGTCCACAGCACAAAAATGTCTTTGGTGTGAGGTTGACTGGCTTAAGTCTGGCCATCAAGCGTGGCCTGTAAACTATTCGGCGCCGATCTTAGGTCATATGTGGCGTTAACAGCAGTGTTGCTTGACAGATACACTTTGTAAAGTCAGCTGACTAATGTAAAGCCACTTAGCGCCCAAGCGTCAATAATTGTCTTGAATAAGGCTCGCTAGATTTAGGTGTAATTGCAAAAATTACTCTGAGTAAGAATTCCCGAGACCCAGGTATTCGGAACCGCGACATAGAAACAAAATTGGTTTGGCATTTAAACCCGCATGTACATAGTTTTCATAAAGTATCTTCATCTAATCCACTGTGACTTCACTGTGAAGAGCGATGTTATTACTGGAAATCCTGACTTTCCGCCTTAATTAAATGAAGAAAAACGACCTGCGACTTGGTAGCTCGAAATCATCGTATGGTATAATTCATTACTTGCAGATATGCTCCTCGGGTTCCTATTTGCGTGGCAAACTCCTATAAATCTAAGAAGGTGACAAATATAAAAGCCAATTACGTTTGAAATCAAAGTCGAGGGAACATCAATTACCAGTGACGCTACTAGTGGCGTGTATGTACTTTTCCAGATTCATTGCAAAGCTTTGGATTTATTAAATGGCTCTGGGTGAAGGCGACTATGTGCAACCACAATTTTGATTGTGGATTCAGGGGTCTGGGATTTAGGGCGCTGGCCTTAGATGCATCTCTGGAACTGGGTGTTGGAGTGGCTGGGGTGAACAAGACGAAAGGATACAAAAATATAAATGTCTTTATAGAATATCCTCTACAATGGCAGAATTAATTGCCATTAAACTCGCCATTAAATACATAATTGATTCTAACAAAAACCGCCATCATCAGGAACGTGAACGAAAATACAAGCTGTTTGCTGACTAAGTTTGTGTTCATGTGACTTCAAGGACATTCTGGCGTGGCTTTTAACGAGAAAGCAGATAAAGGGACAAAAGGAGCAATTATCAATGGGGTGAAAAGCCATATGAGGATCTACTAATTAGGGTGGGGAAGATGCGGGAGGGAATCAGAAGTAACAGAAAGACTGATTACAGAAAACAAACGATAGATAAAATGGCTCTCTACCGTAGATTTCATGCGCAGTCTTTACGGACCTACAGCATGGTGGGCGAAGACATGAGTGCGAGACGATCTGTGCACCGACTGTGATTTGGTTGAGAGAGGGGCCCACTTGATCCTTGAGTGTAATAGATTCAATAAGATCAGATCATCCAATGACTTTTTTGGTCGCTTTAGTGGTCTGAGGAAACTGTTTATGGCAGGTTCTCTTAAATACCGCGGGGCTTTGAATTTGGAGAGCCTTTCGACTTTATATACTTTTGATGACCTTTCAGGGACATTTTTAGAATTTCAGATAAACCGCGCACACTCTAAATTCCGTTCTCAAAATTACACTAGGTACGCGTTAGGTTTAAGTTAACACGTTCACGCCGGCGTGTACCACTTAAGAGAAAATTACATGATAAACTAAATACACAATACAACATGAGAAAGCTCTTTTACTATTAAAGCGCCGGCGTGAACGTGTTAAAGAATGTTGTCACAAAAAATCTTTCTCAGAAAATGGAAAAATAAAATAAAAAAAGAAGAAAAAGTAAAAACAGAAAAAGCGCAGTTGGAAATAAATAAAGTAAAATCATTAGTGGGAAGAAAAACGTGAAGACAGGTAAAAAAGTGAGAACTTCTCTATTTTCAGCTCCAAATTGGACTTTCGATACGAATTTTTTGGGAATATACTGAGGACAACCGGGACTATATGAAAACTTTTGGCTTCTTTTCCCCTGTGGGGGAAATTCGGAGCCAGCCTGTAAGAAAAGAAGACATTTTTCACGAATTTAAGGTGGTGGATACATTTAAAAAATGCAGTATGACGGATCCAATTATTTCGGAGAAGCATGATATGAAATCAAGTGTCCTATGCATAGACATCATAATATAAATAGACGGAGCGTTTCCGAAAAAACGCATCTAGATATTTACACCAAAAGTGCTTTAAAATATAACTTTCTCTCTT
>QYTT01085519.1:0-15632 GCA_006980735.1 Dasypogon diadema | reverse complement strand
TCGGGTTCCTATTTGCGTGGCAAACTCCTATAAATCTAAGAAGGTGACAAATATAAAAGCCAATTACGTTTGAAATCAAAGTCGAGGGAACATCAATTACCAGTGATGCTACTAGTGGCGTGTATGTACTTTTCCAGATTCATTGCAAAGCTTCGGATTTATTACATGGCTTTGGGTGAAGGCGACTATGTGCAACCACAATTTTGATTGTGGATTCAGGGGTCTGGGATTTAGGGCGCTGGCTTTAGATGCATCTCTGGAACTGGGTGTTGGGGTGGCTGGAGTGAACAAGACGAAAGGATACAAAAATATAAATGTCTTTATAGAATATCCTCTACAATGGCAGAATTAATTGCCATTAAACCTGCCATTAAATATATAATTGATTCTAACAAAAACCGCCATCATCAGGAAAGTAAACGAAAATACAAGCTATTTGCTGACTAAGTTTGTGTTCATGTCACTTCAAGGACATTCTGGCGTGACTCTTAACGAGAAAGCAGATAAAGGGACACAAGAAGCAATTATCAATGGGATGAAAAGCCATATGAGGATCTACTAATTGGGGTGCGGGAGACGCGGGAGGGAATCAGAAGTAACAGAAAGACTGATTACAGGAAACAAACGATAGATAAAATGGTGCTACCGTAGATTTCATGCGCAGCCTTCACGGACCTACAGCATAGTGGGCGAAGACATGAGTGCGAGGGATGCCAAACTCATTAATAGATTATGTGTGGCCACACTTACGAGAGATTCTATCTGGATGAGTCCGATTGAAGACGATCAGTATACCGACTGTGGTAAGTGGTTCGGTTGAGAGAGGGG
Organism: Dasypogon diadema; assembly: GCA_006980735.1. Classification (NCBI taxonomy): domain Eukaryota; kingdom Metazoa; phylum Arthropoda; class Insecta; order Diptera; family Asilidae; genus Dasypogon; species Dasypogon diadema. Next base: position 14,804 of record QYTT01085519.1, on the reverse strand, counting down.
CCCACTTGATCTTTGAGTGTAATAGATGCAATAACATCAGATCATCCAATGACTTTTTTGGTCACTTTAGTGGTCTAAGGGAACTGTTTACGGCAGGTTCCCTTAAATATCACGGGGCTCTGAATTTGGAGACTTTATATACTTTTGACGATCCCTCAGGGACATTTTTAGAATTTCAGATAAACAGCGCACACTCTAAATTCCGTTCTCAAAATTACACTAGGTGCGTTAGGATTAAGTTAGAGAATGTTGTCATAAAAAGTTTTTCTCAGAAAATGGAAAAATAAAATTAAAAAAGAAGAAAAAGTAAAAAGAGAAAAAGCGCAGTTGGAAATAAATAAAATATGTAAAATCATTACTGGGAAGAAAAGCGTAAAGAAAGGTAAAAAAGGGAGAATTTCTCTATTTTCAGCTCCAAATTGGACTTCCGATACGAATTTTTTGGGAGTATACTGAGGGCAACCGGGACTATATGAAAATTTTTGGCTTCTTTCCCCCTGTGGGGGAAACTCGGGACCAGCCTGGAAGAAAAGAAGACATTTTTCATGAATTTAAGATGGTGGATACATTTAAAAAATGCAGTATGACGGATCCAATTATTTCGGAGAAGCATGATATGAAATCAAGTGTCCTATGCATAGACATCATAATATAAATAGACGGAGCGTTTCCGAAAAAACGCATCTAGATATTTACACCAAAAGTGCTTTAAAATATAACTTTCTCTCTTACACTCAAAATATGGAATTGAAATAAAATTTTTTCCATTAAACATATGGGGAAAAAATAGATAGATGTATTGTTTTATATTCAAGTTCACAATTGCCTTTATTCAATAGTTAAATGGTTAGTAATGTTAGCTTTCAATCGAGTGATATGTCCGGCTGGCGATACAACTTGGTAATGCTTAACTTCTGAATGAATATCGGCCCAATCTGTTGGTCCACGCTGTCAACTCCATCATTTGCCCACAGAATCACTTGGTGCTCTAGTAAATGAGGATATATCCCTAGTAGGGCTGACTTTAGTCCGTGCACATCAATAAGGAATTTGTTATATTTCTCCTGGTTTACTTCCCTCGGCTATATCTTACAATAAATACGTCCGTGGGCGTGGATACTCGTGAGGAAAAAATGAAGAGCTCCGCTGCACCGCACATCTCCAAAGCACCCTTCTTGCCTTCCACTTCGAGAGTCAAAATGACTTCGAAAACCTATATATGCATAGTTTCATGACGATCGCAAAAACTTTTGAAAAAAATTTACATTTCCGACTTTAAAAAATAAAACTTTGATGTGGCAGCCCTCTGAAGGAGTTGGCCGATTTCGTTAATTTTCTGCCAGGATATTTAGATTTTACTAAAGTACTTGCGAGCCGAATTTTATTCATCTACTTCGAAGCGTTATCGTTTAAGAAGGAAAATATCTATTTTTTATTTGACATAGCTGGAGGTTTCATATGGCAGCCCTTGATCTTTCATTTTTGATAAATTATCTGTGTACCAAATTTGAAGTCTCTAGATTAAGGCGTTCTTAAGATAACTCGTGGACAGACAGACAGACAGACAGAAAGACGGACAGACAGATGGACCGACAGCCGGACAGACAGACATGTATCATGAATAGTTCGATGCGTCACAAACGTTTGCTCAAAGCTATAGTATTTTACATGTAGGGTATAAAAAGAGTTTAATGTTTCCACTCTTCTTCTTGTGCATAACTTGTAGTGTCGAAGGTTTTGGTTGTTCCATAAATAATTCCCATTTGTGTGGCAGCTTCCATTTGTTCGTCTGGACGGTCGTTGTCCTTTTTTACGGTGGCTTTTACAGTCGTGATCAATATTTCCTCTGTTCATTGTTCATTCATTGAAATGGAAAGCATGACCCTTTAAACGGCATGTGTATGGCGGTTAACCGCATTAGGAAGCTCTTTGCCTTGGATGTATCTAAATATGTTCTTAAGAACCATCTTCATATGGCTTTTTGACCCTTTGACTAAGGTATATATGGATTTTTATTCATTCATTTTGCGTAATGGTTTTGATGAAAATTTCTTTGATTTTAATATTATGTTTGCATCAAAATCTTAAGTGCTTTTTATTTATCTTAACTTATAAAGATATGGTTTGACGTTCCTGCTGACAACACCTAATTGGCAGGTAACCATAAATGTGTTAACTAGAACCCCCAAAGTACCCTTTTGAGATCCACCTTTATTCAATTAAGATATTTTATACAATTATCTCTAATTTGTAGGTAATTAAAGCAACTAAAATTATTCCAGTTTATAAATGGTTTAAAGATTCATTCATTACACCCCACCAAAAATCAAAGGGCCCCAAAAACTTATGAATGAATTATGTCCAGCGCATTAACCCTTGCTCAACATCATTGTCATAATTTTAAATAAATTATTGATAATAATCAGACCTCGGGTTTTCATTCACCGACTGTCCTCTGTAGCAATCAATTACTGAATCTGGTGAAATTGACACTTTGAACTTGTCACAACTTTGTGATGAATTTTAATTGGATCTCGAAATAGCAATGTTTTGCGGACACTCCAAATTAGTTAAGCAGTTCGGTGTGATATTATAGATTCTCTATTGTCTGTTGGTGTCATATGATATAACTACATTGCACAATTTCCTTGGTTGAGACGGTGCCATTAAGTCTGGCAAGAGGTTTAAAGTGGGTCTTGCAAGAAGTTGTAATGATATTTCAATAACGTTTGGAGTTATCAGCTGCCATACGGCTTGATATTATTTTCAAGGCTTGTGGTATCTTGACCAAGTTTTCTTTGAAGTTTGTTTTCACTTTAAGTAGGGATATCTTTAGTAATATTACTTTAATTAGACTTATAACATATAAGTGGGCAGAACCTGTGGAAATATGGAAATTTTTCAGTGAAAAATTAAAAGCTCCAAATACTTTTAAAAATATTAACACTAAAAGTATCTAAATGTCATTTTACTCACTTAATGCTTATAGTTTTAATTTTGATGGAACGCTTGATGGAATTTAGGGTTGAAGGGCAATGAATCAAACAGAAACTCGTGTCGTTGTCCACATAATATTTTGAATTACTTGCATCGTGGAAAACAAATTCTTTTCTATTTCTAACTGTGGGAGCTTAAAAGTGTAAAATTTCAATTGTCTTTTAATTCTTTATTTAAATTTATTTTATGCCCTAATACAGTAAACTACCCTAGTGAATGTACCTATCAATGCCCTAATACAATCTCACATAGCTTAACTAAGGGTGTATTATCGGGGGAGAAGGAGAAAGGTAGTGACGTCTCGTTATCCACATAATAGTTTCGCTATCCATGTATTAGTCCGGGTTCCGATAACCATGTACTACCTTAACTGAGAAAGAAAATGACGTTCCGGTAGCCATGTACTAAGTGAAGGGGAGAGAAAGTGACGTTCCGTTATACAGGTACTAGTCCGAGATCCTTTATCCACCGTAGGCAGAAAAAATAGAAAGTGAAAGTTAACCACGATTTGGACAGGTGGGTATCTTCGGGCGGAATGATGTGCCAAGAGTTCCAAGCTTTGGATTATATAAATTTCAATACAATTTTTGTTGCTTGTTCAAGAGCTTGTTCGGCAAAAACTGAGTTTGAATTTTGGCATTTCCGGCATTTACTTACATCTGCTGCACAATTTCTTGGGACATACGAGCAGGCCTAAAACGTGTCTTTTCAATTCATAATTGATCACATATTGGTACATGTGGAATTTTGAAATTTTAAAGGTCAAATGAGAATGATTAAACAAACTGTGATATTTGCGATTTTCTGTTATAATTCTAATTTTTGTGATAGCTACTCTGTGATATTTATGCTCTCTCTGATATATTTTACAAAACTTTACTTATTTAGTTATTTAGTACTAAACTTCTATACTTCTATCATACTTCCATACTTTCTCTACTTTCTAGAACGGACTGTCTTTTTAACAAAAAAAAAAATCTCTTCTAACTCAAGAACTCTTCTGGGAATTACATGGCAAATGACTGCTGTCTACTAATATTCCTACTACTTTTTCTTTCAACACCACATTTGGGCCGTCCTAAACATTCGGTTGCCACAGACGGATCAGTTATCTCTTCCGTCCTGCTGTTTTCACTTGGAGCTACGTCTTCTTCGCACTCTTCACCTTCTTCGAATTCCGCATCTTCGGATTTTTTATCCTCGTATATTTCTTTATCTTCTTCGCTTGGCTATCTCTTCATCTTGTCCGCGCTTGTAGTTGTCCTTATCGGTCCCTCACCTATGTCGACGTTCTTCACTAACTATCTATTAAACACCTTTACTGCTAACACTCGTTAAGGTCCCAAAAATTTCTGCCTGATTTTGAGTCCTACTCCTAACTGGGTCCTTTCCAAGGTTACTATGTCACCCGCCGCGTATGTTGACGCTCTTTTCCTTTTTTTGTTAAATTGTCTTCGGTTTTCTTTTTGAATCTGTGCAATCGCCTCTTCCGCCTTATTTCGCAATTCGGATCTTTATTCCTTGAATCTTCTTTGATAACTTCCATCGCCCTGACGTCCGTTTCTGTCTTCATCCTCGTGCCGAACAGCAACTCAAACAAAGTGGTTTGTATAGCACGTTGGAATGTTTTATTTACTGTCCTTTGCAACGTTGTAATATGGGAGATATAGCAACTGAATGCAACCTTCTGACCATTCCCTCTGAGTATTCCTGCAGTTCTATAATGAAACCTAATTTGATGTTCTTTGCAATCATCTCGGAATCTGTTGGCGATGAAAGTGCCTCCTCTATTGGCGATGATTCGATGAGGATAACCAAACATGAATGCTACAATTTGGCACTTCTAGAAGACCTACTCAGAATTCAGCACTTTGGTTGGAAACAGCCAGCTAAATTCTTAGTGGCTGTTAAAGGGTCTAGGTGGTCGATGTGGTCAAACGGTCGTTAGAATTTTGGTATCGGATGCAACGTTGTTTCAGCCTTGCCATATTTTCTCCCTGCTAGGATACACTTCACGCAGTTGGTGATGCATGTGTCTTCTTTCGACGTTTAGTAATAAAACTCTGGCTCGACCTTTTCTTTCATCTTCGATGGTGGAAATATCCTTCTACGTGTATCGATCGTACTATGTAATTTTTTATTCTATGCGATACAACATACAACATTTTTCCTTCAACTTTTTTGTACAGGACATTGTGGTGAATCAAGTAATCTTTATACTGGTCATGCCTCAGCGCCTCTTAAATCGCATTGATCTTTTTGTCTCGCTTCTGAGTTTCTTGCAGCTTCTCTCTACATATTTAAAACTGCTAGTTCCTACTTAGGACATCCACGTGGCGTAATTTCGATCCCGCACCATGCCGCACTTCGTAATGATATTCCTGCAAAAGGAGAGAACAGCGTGCGATTCACGTCACTAAATTCTTTTTTTTTCAACGTCCTGGTAAACGCCTTGCAGTTTGTAACGAGTTTGCATCTCTTGCCTAGGGGATAAATCCTGAACTCTTTGGCCACTTCCATGACGGCCAACACCTCTAGCTCATAGCATAGGCACAGAAAAGGTAGACTTCTCAATGAATGGGAATGGTCGGAACGCATTTTCTTGAAGAGAGCATTGAACGATAGTTACACCAAAGCATTTTTCCCTTTTTCCCTTTTGATAGTCGTGTGTAGCCTTCTTGCAAAAAAGCCTTGGTGTAGCTATCTTTCAAAGCTCTCTTCAAGAAAATGCGTTCCGAGCTTTCCCGTTCATTGAGAAGTCTATGTTTTCTTTGCCTTTGTTCATAGCTACTTCATATTCGTTGCGCCTCCGTTGTCTTTCTGCTCATAAAATAAACACGGTGCAATTCTCCGTCTACAGTCCTGTATTACGATAAAAATGCTACTATTCCATCTTTACAAGTATCTGAATGAAGCTCGGTATAGTTGTCATAGCTGAATATTTTAAAAATGGGTGAAGCAGTTAACATCTCCTTCAGCAATTCAAATGCTCTTATTTCTTCTTCACCAAACTGAAACTTGGTCTCCTTCCTGCGATATATTGCGGAAATAGCTTTCCAGGCACGGAAAACTTTGGACAACTATACAATTTCTTTAACTCTAGGAAATTCTTAACGGTCTTCGTCTTCGAAGGAGAGGGGAGGATAGTTACATTCCGGATTATATGGCCTAAAAAATTCAATCTCGTTCTACAGTGCGTGTTGCTGGAATGATCAGATCGTCTATATATGTTATGCCTTTGCGGAACGAACGCAGAATGCTTTCGGCTGCCTTGTTCAATCGTCACGTGAAAGAATCCGTTTTCAAGATCCAATGCTGTAAAGATCGTGGCGCCTTGCAATTTGGCTATTTGAACTTCGATCACTGGAAGTGGAAAATTATCCTTATGGATCTTCTTGCTGACGCCCCGAAAGTCGATACATAATCTATAGGAATCGTCTCTTTCTTGACTAATGCTACAGGGCTCATGCAATCCGACGAACTTTCAGTGACAAAACTTGATTTCAGTCATTCGTCTATTTGCTCATCAATGATCTTCTGCTCTCTGGCAACCTTCTTGGACTTTGGAATACTGGCTTGCCAGCTAAATGTATAGATACACTTTATCTGAATAGGTGTGCTCTTTGGATTTTCGGGTGAGAAATTTCCCATCACTTCCACAATTTCATTGGCTCTTTCTTTTTTCAACTTGTTTAATCGTGGTAGCCTAAGTATTCTCCTCTGCTTCTGCTGCTTTCGGCCTATCTTCTTCTTCTTCAAATTTCATGGGTTCTACGAGATTGTTCTTCTTAACACGTTGACTGCCGTGCCGGTCACCGGCATTTAAAAGCTCTCTCACGACAAAGGCATTTTACCAAGGAGTTCTCTCACGAAAGCTTTTATGCTAATTTCGGCAGTCAAAGTGTTAATGGACATTTGACCCCTGTCAATTTGGACTAGCCCTTGAAGTAACAAATTCATCAAGTTCTTCATAATAACCCAATCACCAGATCTGGCTGCCAGACATTTTCATCTACTTCCTAACCTAAAGAAATGTTTTGTTGTTGCTGAAACCGAATACACTGCTGTAAAATCCTATTTTGATGAGTTAGTTATATCGATTTATAAATTGAAGCTGTAGAGCATCACTAGACTATGCGGATACAACTAGCAGGAGATTATATTGAAGAATCGATTCGACCGGCTCTCGTATAACATATTCACCATACAGATTTTTCTTTTTCTTTGTCCATATTTCTCTCTGTTATTCTAATAAAAGTCAATCGAACACTTTAAGCAGAAAAGTACAATTTTAGTATAGTCCATAATCCATTATTTGCCAGAAAAGCAATTCTTCAAATCAAAATAGTTCGCCCATTGATGCAGAAATTTTATATATTGAGAATAAACAATTATGTTTTCTTTTTAATATCTTTATATATATATAGATATAAGCTTGCAGAGTTAGTAGTGATGCTTAGTCAGTCAATTAAATTAGTTATGCAAAAATGCAGCGATATTTAAGAAGTTTTATTATACAAGAAGATGAGAAATAGAAAACCTATCCATAAAGTTGCCAGTAAATTAAAATTAACCTCTACTAGAATTACAGACATAATAAAGAAGCACAAAGAAACAGGTTCGATTATTGCAAATGAGAAAACCCGAACGTTCGTCAACTATAATTGCTAGAAGCAAAAATTAACATAGAGGTGAAATTGTGGAGAATTATCCAAAAGCTTGTCCACGAGCCTGTGAGATATAAAAATGAAAAATATTTTCTTCTTCAAGAACAAGAATTAGTCACATCTCACTTCAAAGTGAATATAATAGAAAATAAAAAGATGGGCCCGAGTTCACAAGAACCAGACTATACGGCGCTACAGAAATACGAACAGTGTGTTGACATGAGATGCTGCACATTGTAAATGAAGCTTTTGGCAAGGACTGCATTAATAGGAGGATTAAATTGTGGAAATCACTTATGGACATGCACATCCGTGTTTTCCAGAGGAAATGCGAGGATTTGTATAGCAAACGCAATTAATAGTCTGGACATGTTGCCCATTAAAAATGTGTAGAAAATAATGGAAAGACCATTAAAAAAATATTACCAAGACTAAAATTGAATTTTACTCGAAATTAATGGTGAAATCGGAAAATTTTTACCTGAATTCTGTGCTCGGTTGGTATCCTTATAAATGTTGCTTTAAACCTCTAATATCCTCCATTTATGCAGTGGCGGCTCATGGGAAAAACAGCTGGTGGGGCCAGATATTTAGTCTGTATTTTCATGAATACATAAAATGTGAATCCTATGTATTATGTCCCATTAAAACAAGTTGTGTACGAGGGGAGGTCAAAAAGTTCGCGGAATGACACGGAAGTATGATGAAATGAAACATTAAACTATTTTTCCTTTTCAATGCATTCTCCCTTAACCCTAACACATTTTTCAGATCTATCAAATTACTTGTTAATACCGTCGAAAAAAAAAGATTTGTCTTGGGCATCAAAATAGGCCGAAATTGCTGACTTGACTTCATCATCGTCGCTAAAGTTTTTTCCATGCAGCTCTTTCTTCATCTTTGGAAATAAGTAATAGTCGCTGGGGGCCAGGGGGGTCTGGACTGTAGGGTGGGTGGCGCAGTTGTTCAAAACCGCATCGGTGAATGGCAGCTGTCTCAACATGGCTTGTGTGCACGGGCACGTTGTCGTGCAAAAGGAGCACACCTTTTGTCAGTTGTCCACGTCTCTTTTCTTTAATAGCTTCTTTTAATCGATCTAGCAAGAAAGCGTAGTACACTCTCGTTTTGTAGATGCCACGTTCCTTATAATATATCAAAAGGATACTTTCCGTATCCAAAAAGATGGTCGCCATGATCCTTCCGGCCGATTGAGACACTTTATATTTTTTAGGAGGGGGTGTGCCTTTTTATACCACTGCATCGACTCTTGCTTTGACTCATGTTCATAATGGTGAACCCAGGTTTTATCACCAGTTACAATTCGCGCCACAATTTCCTTCTTTTGCTTTTCATAGCGGTCCAAAAAACTCCAAACATTTGACGCGCTCGCGTTTTCAAAGGGGCGTAAGCATTCTCGGGACCCATCTTGAACAGATTTTAGTCATCCCAAGATGTTGATGTAGGATGTTTGAAATGGTTGTTTCTGACACTCCAACCAACGCTGTTTTAGTAAAAGATGCTTTGACTTAGACTTTATATTTATTTTAACAAGACTGGCCGACTATACTACTGAACTACGTACAGACTGATGACTGACTGACTTTATACTCTGCCATCCCTGACTCTCTTGACCTGTCCCCTACTATTGCAATAACTACGAATACTACAATACTACAATGGTAACTTTATAACTACTGTAACGTCTTTCCCTTTTAAATTTTTACAATTCAGTCTTTAATTACAAAACTCAGGTAATATGTGTCATATATTATTATTCCTTTTATTAGCAAAGAAAGTGAACCTTATAGGTGGCTTTACACAACATCCTGAACGAGTATAGACTTCATTACTACCTATGTCACTATTTAGAATATTTTTCTAATAGTCAAATCTCTTTTGGTGATTTTTTATAATAGATTTTATTCCCTTTTTTAAGTAATGATAAAGGTTTCGTATTTTTGTTATAGTTCTTTTTCATTAGGTTTTGTTGCCTTTTGTGTGATTTTTTTACTGTTTTGACCTATATGAGGCCGGTGTCGGGACAGGAATAGGCCGAAATGACAAGACTCCAATTTTTATAAATATATTTATTGTAGATTAAATGAAATGACGTTTAAGTTCCTGCAAAATAGAAAAGATGACATTAGCGAAGTCCAAATGTATGTACTTAGACAGCACGACACATGAAGTTTTGCCACAGTGACGTCAGTTGGATAGATGAGATTAACTTAGGAAAAAGGGATAGACTGTGGGCAAGGAGAAAACTCCAGTACACCGAAAGCAGTGATAAGTTTTGGGGATAATTAATACCCCTAAGGTTAATTACTGAAAACAGTAAAATTTGGAAAGGAAATACCTTTTAAAGTTAGAAAAATATCAACTTTTTAACAGTGCCAACACACCGCTCTACTAATCCATTGGATCTCGGCAGATAAGGACTTGAAGTTACAAGCTCAAAATTCCAATCTTTAGAAAATTTGTTTAAGGCCTCTGAATTAAATCGGAGGTCCATTATCCGATATTATTACACGAGGGTTTCCAAAACGTGAAAAATGGATTTAAAATGAGTTATGACTAAATGACTTGTATGTATCCGGAATTCAATACAGCTAGTTAAATATATTTTGAAAAGTAATCTACGAATAGAATCAGTTCATGCAATCGACTGCAATTTATATGGAGAACAATTTTTCTAATAGTGGAATCAAAATATATGTAAAAACAGTACTTTCTGTTAAATATTATCGTTATTTTCGAAAAACTTCTTCATTTACATAGTTAAGTACACGCATAGAAATAGCAGACTACTGCAGAAACTGAATTTTAGAACAGGTCCATAATCTTCAAAAAATGTCATAATTTACATTGTTAACTACGCGTGTAGAGATTGAAGTCGACTGCAGAATATGCATTTTTAACAGGTCCTATACATTAAATACACGCGTGGAAATTGCAGTCGACTGCAATCGTGGACAGGGCCTATGTCATACATGATATATACGATGTTGACAAATATATAAAAGAGTTTATCCAGTTTTTTTATTTATATACTAAATTTTCTTCTTCGTATGTATACCAAAATGATAACGTCAAATTCCTGAACACTTTTAGAGGAGAACGCGATTTACAATTAATTTGAATACAGCTAATTCATAAAGCGCGATTACAAACATAGATTACACATTTATTACATAAGTGAATTCTGTGTAAATATTTTTCATGTCAAATATTTTGTTACAATTAAATGTATATTACATCCTAAGTGCCAAGGCAGAAAAGCATTTCTTATTTACCTGAATGCCTTATGTTACGTACAGGGCTTTATACTTATTTTAATTGCATGATTGTAGATTTCGCTTGCAAAGACTTTAATTCGTACGTACATGAGCTTCAACTTACTTTATTCTACATGAATTTTGGATATGAGTTTCCTTATTTTCTACATACGGACGTGAAGTCAATTTACACTGATTTCAAATTTGTATGAATTTCGGTTTGAATCAAATCATAAAGTATGTTTTACGTTCTAAAAACAATCACTGGGAACTTTACCACTGGCTGGTGGGGAAATGGACACTTTTGTAAAAACAATAAAAGTAATATGGAGTTTTTGTGAAAATGCGCAGGGGTTTCCTAGCTCTTCCTTTCACTCTCTGTCGCCATCAGTTCACTGTGCCACTGCGCAATTTCCATTAATAAGTCTCAAGGGCACACATTTGACAAAGTAGGACTTTTATCTCTTGAGCTGCGCCTTTCACATGGTCAACTATCCACGGCTGTGTGGCGAGTAGTTTCTGCCGATGTGCTTCGGATCCAAGTCTTACCCGCACCGAAACAAGATGTTTTCTCTGCAGGAGCCATTACAGATAGACAACACAGTTTTCTGCAAAGCTCTCGCTAATTTATTACTTCCGTTTTCCTAATCTATATCATTCTTTGGGCCTGTTCGAAAATACATAAAAATACAAACAAATAAGTACTGCGTAACTTATGCAAAAACTACACGTGTAGATAACTGATTTACACTCACCAAATTCCAAATTATAAAAATATTTTGTAATAACTATAGCAGGAAACTGAGGAGATGGTATAATTTGGTAATTGTAGGCTATCTGGGAATAGATGAACTACACGTAAAGTTTTTGCATAAGTTGTGCAGTACTGCGTTTTCGAACAGGCCCTTTTTCTTATCTTTTTCCCTAATGCCAGAAGATCTGGCCTAGAGTGAGGATACCTCTCGATAATCACAAAACCGCGCCGCAGATGATGAGGAAACGGGCGTTCTTTTCACTGCTTCATTCACTTTTACTCTTTCCTAACTTCATCTTCAGTACTTTGCTCGATATATTTTCCGTTGTCTTCTGTGCAGTTTCAGAGGAATTCTTACTATTAAATGTGAATAGAGATACAATTTTCCCTTTGATATAATGTACTCCATAGTCTATACCATTTATGTGTTTAAAAATTAATAAAAACACACCGGTATCATATTTTCCAGAACGTAAAGTCCACTTGGTAGCGCTATTACTCACCGCAAGAATCAAGACTGTGCACACCCACTCCAGAATAATGTAATCCCATTTCTCTTGATTACGCAAGACATGTTTGCAGAGGAGTATTCAATTTGATTTCAGTTAATACATATTCAGAGAAAAGGTCATTGTTATTGCTTTGGGTACAATGAGAAACCATAATTAAATATTTTATGAAATTATCCAAAACTGATTAAATCTTATTTTATGGTTTCTCATACTTTACAATTTCTTGCTATAAATATCTCGAATAGAAAAAATTGTGTATTTCCGGTTCTTATTTCATTTACAGGGATCAATTTCAATTGCTTTTAAGTATCTCTCAGGTTTTGGAAAAGTTTCACCTGCTTTTCTTACACCCTACAAAAGTATATTTTTCTAAAGCTATTTTTGTCTTCACTTTTTCAAGGAAAACTCACGTATTAAAAGAAAATCTTTGACACCTACAAAAAGAGCTTAATATTTGAAATGCCCAGGAAAGTTTTAGGGAGTGTTCTGAGTTTTCACCTTTAAGATGTAGGTGTAATTTCAGCCATTTGACTTATGATATTTTAAAAAGGGCATTTGAACGACTAGAGAGAAACGTGTGCTGATTTAAGGGGGCAAGTTGATGTTGTGATAAGTTGGTGAACTTAAATTGATTTTTAGTTCCAATTTCGGCAAGAATACGTATTTAATAAGTTTGTGTCATCATTACTACAATTTCATCTTTTGCCATGGATTATAAAATCGTTTGCAAAGCACAACACCATTAGGATAAATCCACTCTGCATCAGTCAGTCAAGAGTAAGCAAGCAAAATCGTATCTATGCTGTTTGATAGAACAAGATATTTTTTGCTTTTATTGAGCAGCTTAGATGTTTATGTTTAGATATTTCCCCCGCCCTCCGTCTATCGTTTTTTGCTTTTTACTTGTCTTCTTGTAAACGTACTGAAGTGGAACGGATCTTGTTCTTGTCTGCAGGAGAGGGGAAGGGATTTGATCACGAAATTCCATGGGAAAAAGATACGGTCGGTGATTTTCTCCGATCCCATGAACCCCCTAGGAAGGATTTAACGTTCCTCTCTTGTATATGTTGGCGTTAAAATCTTACGGCTAATGAGATGAGGTATGCGGTACGACCCCAGCGGCAAAAATTATATTAATAGTACTACTTAAGCAGTATGGGCTTGAAAATTTTTTGAAAACACTATTTGATACATGCAATTTCATTTATAACAATTTTACAGTTCCGAGCCTTTTTGCCAGTCAATTATATTCCTTCTTTACAAAAAAGGGAGATCTGGATTAAGTTGAATATTATCGTGGTAGTCCACACGTATCGCATGGACTGTCGTCACTTTTTAGGTGATTCTAATCCGACTTCTTGCTGTGGAAAGGAAAGCCATCTGCATTAAAAAAGCCGAGGTCGGACGAAGACAGGCCAGCAAGGAAGAAAAATTCCACACCTTGAGCAGATAACAACAGATGTGGGTCAACAAGGAAAGTGGATGATAGGCTGCCAGATTGCTCCCACAGATTGCACTGTAAGTCGGTAGATAACATGGCAAGGTGAGCTACTATCTAACGGAGTTCCTAAGTGGGCGTGGGTGCTTTCGGTATTCTCTCCATAAGGTTGGTAGGGCTGATTCGGTGGACTCATCGTACTGCCTGGAGTCAATGGAAGTTCAACAGAGCAGACATGGAGTCGGAGGTGGGCTGGTTATCACCGACACTATTGACCTAGTGTTGGAGAGCGAGATCCACTGAGAGCTAGTGGCTATATATTCATGTAGAATGCTTTAAAATAAAAACACATAAAATATATAATCAGTCTTAGGCTGATTACTTGGTACCCTTTATGATGTAAATATAACTAATAAAACTGTTCTGTACAAAAAATTAGAGTGATAGGTTGCTCCCTTTTCGAATTATGTTCAATAATATGGAAATTTAATATGACGGCCCGACCAAGGAGTGGGGGACATGGCTTATTTTTGTTTTTCTGACTTGGAATCTCATAAAACATATCTATACAAAATTTCAAAGTGATAGGTCGCTTTCCCTTTCGAACTATGTCCAATAATCCAAAAATCCAATACGGCGGCCCGACCAAGGAGGGGGGTAATATGAGCGATTTTCATTTTATTGATTAAGCGTCTCGTAAAACTGCTCCTTACTAAACTTTAGAGCTGTGCGTTGTTCCCTATTTGAATTATGCTCAATAATACAAAATTTCAATATGGCGACCTATTGAAGGAATGGGGGGATTCGCCCCAATTTCAAACTGAAATCTAAAAATTTTCTGAAAGTAATATAAGTATACCAAATTTCAGCCTTCTAGCTCAATTCGTTCTGGAGTTAACGGAACCGTCGGAAGACGGACGGACAGACGGACACACCTAAATGGATTTGTTTTCACATTCTGAGCATATGTATATAATTCATTCTGCTCTTATTATTGGTATATGGGTATATTATCAATATAGGGTATAAATATCTTTTTCCACAATATCGTTGTAACTGAACGTACTGGCTAAAATGGATTCCGAACCAACAGTGGTATTTAACATTCCACTGGGATTCGCAACTGAGTTTTGTTAAGTGTGAGATATTCTCCTGTAAACC
>QYTT01085518.1:3372-19477 GCA_006980735.1 Dasypogon diadema | reverse complement strand
AAAGCTAATCCTTGGCATATATTAAAATGAAATACTTCTAGCCTTAAACTTTAATACCAATGATGAGTAAGTTTTAAGACGTCTACCTGTAAAATACGGAGCCGTAATTCTCCTTAAAACCCATTTGTTCTCTTAATAGCAATCCGCATAAATATTGAAACTCAATATTAAAATGTAATACTTCAGAAACTACTAAGTCACACAAAATGTAACTTTTCGTTTCTCGAATTTTGGGTCGAGTCAGAACTAAATTTATTGAGAATATCACAAGTACTTATATACTATACAAAAATTTCTATTACGAATTATAAGCTAAATGAAAAAAAGGTTTTTCGTATGTAGCAAAAAGTGTTGCCACACAACATATACTTGAATGTACTTTTAATATTTTATGATGATTAAAACTAAATACGACTTGCATTGAATATAAGCCTTAATATCAGAAGAGTATTAGAATTAACTCTCGGATTTTTAACCGTGTACAGAAAGACATAATAATACAAAAGTTTACTAGTAACCAAATTAAGAAAACTTAATGTATAAGACGTTATTGAAATTTTTATAATCTTTAAAATTTTCCTTTTTGCTTACACCATCTTAAGGAAGGCGATTGAAATTTTATTTAAGTCGTGTTAGTGAAATTAAATGTTTCATAATTGAACTCTTAAAAAATCATAATACACAAGAAAATATATGCTTTTATTTTTATGTGTTTCTATTTTTACTTATATGTAACAGAGACGAAAGGGCGTAAATTGAAAAATCATTGTAAGCGTAGTAAAGTGGAAAATTAGAAAAATTCAATTTGTTGTTCAATGGTTGTTTTTTTCGTGAAAACGGAAAGGAACCCTCCCTCGTAAGGAGCACGGCCTGTCCAGCGCAATATGTTACTCTCAAAATTATAAGCATGGCTAGAAATTCAAGACTAACAAATATAATTAAAGTGATTACAATGGCTGTGAATTAATAATGGTCAGTTAAAGTATGTATAGAAAAAAAACAAAGAATATCATATCATACCGTCTCGTCAACTGTTCAATCTGAAATTATGTGCAACCATTCAAAAAAAACAAGATAAAAGGGTAAATAAATTGTATGTATCATATATAGGCTAGGGTCTATGGGATTAAGGTGATCCAAGCAAACAGGCTTAAAGTAGACTGTTCGAAATTTTAAAACCGTGGATTAAGAACATTCTTGACGACATCAGAAGTCTGTAATCTTTCAAATAAGCAGGATTGTGCTTATTTAAGATTTTGAAGACCTGAAATCGATATTCAAAGTAAAGTGATGCGTGTAATTTTCAAAACACCAAGGCATGAGCCTATTACAGAAATACTTAATAGAATGTGTTGGATGTCAATAAAGCAAAGAATAATTTGTAAAAGGTTGATTTTAATATATAAACTAGATAATAAATAAGTTAATGCTAATATACTTCCTGAATTTTATAACATTTTATAACAGTCAGTAATGCCCAGCTTTGTTCAGAAGTCTATACATTCAAGAGGAATAAGAATGTAAACCAATTTGAAAGGCAGCCTAATGCATATATTAATAGATTTCCCATGAGGAATATCAAAATGACTGCTAACTATTTAGAAATATTTCTAAATAAATTATACTGTCTAATCTAATCTATATAATAAGTTGATACCCCAATAAAGCGTAAACAATTACTAGGACCAATTAGGTTTCCGTACGTCCAATAGTTCAGAATTTATGATCCAATATTTACTTGTACGTAACAAGATGCCATATTGCGGTCGGCATGGCAGATGAATTCCCCATTTCATATAATTTTGTTTACATTTCCCCCTAAAAACTCAACTTCAGAATTAAATAACTTTATTACGTAAATTTATAAATGAATTAATCGCAATTTTAGTATCGGCCGAAGCAACTAAGTAATTTGTATCTTTTTTTCAGAGAATTCTTAAGCGCATTGATCCAGTCAGTGTGTTCGACAACATCTGTGAATATTGATGGATTGATATTGCTAAAACATACTATATCTTCCACATCAAATCCGTAAGATGCTACTCCTAATAAGACGTGATTTCCATTATCATCGATTTTAACTGCTGGACTACCAGAGTCACCACCGTGTATGGAGCTAGTTTGATCCGCAGTTGTCACACCGATTATTGTATCTAAGGGTACACCTCCTGTAACGTATCTAGCGCATCTGTGCTTTTCCATTGCTGTACCTTCGAGTAATAAAAGTTCTTGGCTTGGTATTCCACCTTCCATGAAACCGCATCCCATCATAATAACTTTTGTTCCTAGAGCGTTATCACGTTGACTTTCTGTTGCTATGGGAATAGTTCTAATCAATCTGTTTAATCTAAAAGCTTTTTCAAGAAAAACCAGTCCGATGTCGTGAAGATTTCTCGTTTCATCATAACGCCCATTAGGAATCATCTCCACAACATTTCGGGTCTCCCCGTCTTTAAAGTCTAATCTCTTATATGTCCCCGCCAAGACTTTGACATCAGAAAATGTGTCTGCGGTTTTGAAACAATGCGCTGCTGTCACGACCAGATATTTTTTTATTAATGCACCTCCACATTCCATTTTACCTTTGATAACTAGTTGTATATGATATCCGTACTCTCCAGGTGAAGATTCCCTTCGTCTAGCTGGGATACCTGAAATTATAGAATATACCGCTTCGCAAAGCAGCGTTAAAATAAAAAGTCTTAGGATGACTTTCAACGACGTATTCTTCATTACTGATGATGTATTGAACTGTTTAGAATCGGATAATCGATCTGGTATTTTATACCTTTCAATACACGTTAATTCTTTTGAAATGTGTTTAGTTCTCATGATTCTTTATTTAATTTTCTGAATAAATGTGTGTTCGAACTATACTCGCATGTGAGTTGGGTTGTTTTTCATTGTTATTTGAACTATTTGCGCATGTAACTTGGGTTGAGATCATGTTTTCACATTATTTTGCTCTTCTATTGTTCATTTTGTAGCGGAAGCGTGTTCTGGTGATATTTCGGTTCCCCAGAGACTCACCGGTAATTTTCGATGACATATTGTTTTCTTGTTTGTTAATTTTTTCGAGCTTTCAATTTTTTCTTTTCCAGGGCTTCCATATCTTGAGGTTTCGACTCCTTCTCTGTTTCTTTATTAAACAATTACTGGGTTTTTTCTCTGTCAGTTATTTTTGCGGGTCGGTTTCGTTTAGGTATCTTTCAATGCTTTCAGATGTGTCCGATTCTTTGCTTACAATGTCCTTTAGTGCACGAATCCGATTTTGCAGTCTTTCCCAAATGTTTTCTACTGAGGTTTCTGATACCGGTGGTACTTCTCCTGACTCAAAGGAACTCTTTTGGAAGTTTGGCAGTAACAGGTGAACTTCCTGTTGCCCCTCCTCCACATTTCTGAACAGCTCTCTGCTCTCTTTCGCCTCCACTGATTCTGATTGTATCATTAATGTCCTGTTTATACAATCAATTATGGCTTTCTTACTCAAAAATTCCATCCCTAATATCCCATCCGCTGGAATGGAGGCAGTATTTCTAATTACATTGAATTCACATGCTTGTTTCTTCGTTTCGAAGAGTAATCCATCTGTGCATTTTCCCAGAGATTCTCCTGACACACCAAATAAACCTTGTATTTCTAGTTGTTGTTTGTTATTTATTTCAACCCCCTTCTTGATACTACCTATTTTAACTAAATCAAGTTCAGGTTTCTCGACCGGTACACTTCAAATTATTCAAGATGTACTTTTTCGGGCTTACGGTCTGAATTGATACAAACTTTATAATTCCTTTACAACATTTATTGTTGCTCAACGTTTCGGCTGACTATCCAAGCCATCTTCAGGAGCACTCTAACGAATTATAATAAATAATAATGTACAACAAAAAGGAAATCAACTCACTTACTTCTAATATACAAAAATCACAAACCGACCATTAAATAACACTGTACAACAAAACTAATATATCTTAATCAAATGTACAAATAACGAAAATATTGTTTTAAAAAATAACGAAATTTCGTGAGCCCTCTTTCTGTCCATTTTGAGAGCCCTTCGAACTCCAGTTGTCTGCTGGTTTTCTGTTCCTCACTGTTCGCTACCTGCAACCCTCTCGCATCTCTCTCAAAAATCGGGCTTCCTCCTGCACTTCTTCCAATGATTTAAACCTTTTCCCTATTAAATACCAGCGGGCCGCTTTACTGCCCACCCTTAATTTAAATGTTGCTATGGCATCTGCTTCTAATTCTGCGATGAGGCCTCCTTCCTGATTTGGATATTTGGCGGCAACTGCTGTTTTAATTTGCCCCAGCAAGTCTTTCATCCTATCTCCATACTCCCTTAAGTCTTCTCGTGGCCGTTGCTTGCAGGCTAACATTTCGGTTCTTAGCTGGCTGAACGATTTTCTTGGCATATATGTATGCTGCCGCTATTACTTTCTGTAGCGTTTCAAAATCCTTTACCTCTCGGGAATCTACCAAGTAATAAGCGTCTACCAGCCGATATCTTATGCATTTCATAAAAACTGTTTTTTCCTTTGGTGTTAATCGATCATCTAACTCTCTACTGCAATGGAGGAATCTGTACACCTCTTTAGCTAACTTTGGGGACCTTTCTCCTGATAGCATTGGGATATATTTGGATAATTTATCCATTACTTTTTCTTGTATATCTACCATGATTTCTGTCCGATATTCCTTCTGAAACTTCTCTAGATCTTTTTCGCTATATTGCTCTGGTTTATCAGGGATTCCTTCTAAATTCCTTCTGACTGGTGTTTGGGGATTTGGTTTATTCTGCTTTTTTATCCCAATGTATATTTCACGCGACTTGTCTTTCTCTTCTCCGTTCTGGTGTGTCAATTGCTGTTCTAGTTCTGCTGCGGATTCCTCTGTTTCCTTAAGCTGTTTCTTTAGATGTTGTATTTTTCGATCCAAACCTAAGTTTTCGTTTTCCAGGGATTTCCGAACCAATTCTGCTGCTTTCTCGTTATCCGGAATTGTGTCCAATACCGTAGTTAGTAATAGGTCAATCGCTTCACCCGATCCAAGCGTTTGTCCGATCGGTTGAGCAAATTCGCCTATTGATTGAAAGCAATTTATTATTGTGTCATATACCCGAGCTAAAAAGGTCGTAGTTTAGTTATAGTTACCTGCGCTAACTAGCGCATAGTCAAAACACACTAAATAAAATTTATTACCAAAATCAATATAAATAATAATAATTTAATTCAAATATTAAATACATTTTTATTACTTTTACCGGCTGCGCCAAATATCGTATTCCCTCGTTGCACGTCTTCAACTTGCTCCAATAAAACACATTTAGTCATGTACGATAATAGTACGTTTATTTCCCGATGTCTTACTATGAACTAGAACAGAGCTCTTAATTGTACTGCTAACGGAACTGCAACTGAACTGCCCTGCCTCAATCCAGTGACTCACCTTTATACTTGGAACCACGGAAAAGACGTCCAAGTCCATGCCCAAGTGCTTTTACCCACCTGGCCGGCATTCTCAAGTCACCCATTGCGTCACCGCATAACATGCTAATGTCGAGTTCGATTGAAGAAAGTGTTCGACACAGTTCCAACCTAACTGCTGTCTAAAGGTAGAAATTCGTTCGATCATTTAGGTCGGAACTCGTTCCTAACACTAAAGTCGTCAGGTTCGAACTTTTTATTTTCTCGGGTTGCACGTACACAAAAAAGGTAGATGTCAATGCCAGCTGTGATTTTCGGGTTTTTTGGCTCAGTGTATCCAATAAATAATAAAAATGGAAAAAGTAATAGATTTTTTTATGGAATCTTCCTCAAGTAATGAAATTTCGATTGTTTTTTTAGCAATCCACGTTTTTATCCAACAAAACTTTCTCAAAAAATAAAACATAATATAAACGTGATCAGCTGATTGTCAAATAATTTACACACACAACTGGCTTTGGATTCTGTTTCGTTCGATTGAACGGGGTTGGAACCTCTGATTCCAGTTCCGACCTAGGTTTCTCAATCGAACTCGACATTAGTTATGCGTAATGAGTGCTTAATTGCCTGCATGCTAACAGCTGCAATACCGAATAGTAAACAGATTGCTCTGTGTGCTTACTATGCTGCTTTCTGTTTACATCATAATGGGCCGTGACAATCTTGATTATTCATTGGATTATGAGTCTGAAACAAAAACTCACACACAAGATCGGGGGACATCTGTGGCATATTTGGGGCCACGAAACTTTGAAGAGGCATTTGCACCGATAGCATCAACGAGATAGAGTATATGTCAACCATGTGTCAGAATTAAGTCTCCGAAATTTGATTTCTTTTCCACACTATTCTACACACTAGTTTTACCGTGCAGAGATAATTGCTTGAATTGCAAATCGGAATTCCGGTTCAGCAGCGTACTAGGCTTACACCGTGACACATTTCCTGCTTCGACCACCTTTTTCTGCTTATCGTCCCTTTTCTTCCTTTTTTTTGCACCTGTCTTACTCGCTTCTTTTGTTACCCTCTTTTCCAAATTTTTTTTTCTTTTATCTTAACTAAACCAACGTTCTGCCGTGTACCACCAAACTTACTTATTGCCACTCACTGACTGACCAGAAGGGGTAAGGTTTCAAAACCAATCTCCCTTTTGCATTTAGATCAGTCTGTTGAAGTACTTTGGTATTTCCGTTTCTGTTTGGTTTTAGTACATGCCTTCATTAAATTCGCTAGGCAGTATATTTGAGTTATTTTAGTTATTTTATTCTCAAGCGCTGTATTTTATTTATGATATTTTAGTATTTTTTTTTTTGTGAGGATCTTGTAACAAAGGAACCTAGTATAGGTTTTATTTTCTTTCTTTTACACTAAGGTCAAAATTTACACTTAAAATCGGGATGTTTGAAACGTTAACCATAAGACTGTGAACGTATTTAGAAATATTCAAAGTATCTGGGCTTTGTGGCAGGCAATTTAAACTCTTACTCAGAAATTCTTAGATTTGGGAGAAAGACTTGAAATTAAGTTTATAAGGAAACGATTAATGAAAATTATGGGATAAAGAGACTAGAAAACTAGCAACTATAAACTCTACAACTACGTTTTCAAATATGCGACCACCTGTGGACCAACGCCACGTCTGCATAAGATCGATTTCTTGCTATATATTTTAACACATGTTACTCCTCAGTTCAGAAAAGGATCAAGAATTTTTCTATAGTACAAAGTTTTCAACATTATCGAGTAATATCTTTAGTAGTGCACGGCAAAGCTGCTCTGGTTTTCATTAGATAACAAACTTCTACGATCCACATTAAATCGAGTTAAGATAGAAATTTATCTATTCTAAACCATATACCATTAAATTATAATTTTATTTAAATTTTATTGAGGAAGCAACATCTCAGATAACTTCACAGAAAATCTGTGAAGCTTAAACGGTTTGTTCACAGTTTATCTAAATTTTTCCTGGAAAAACTACGATGGAAAGAGGAAGTGCGGAAAATCTTCTATACGAAGGTTTGACTATATGGGAGAAGACTTACTTACTCAAGTTGCAAAATTTTGATAAGCAGAGTCGTATACATGGATAATTTCTTAGAGCTTGGTCGTATACATCATTTCTTAAAACACAGAATTCGAAATTTCATAATTTTAAAAGCTTCTGTGTTTCTATTGTCATTTTACTCGTGTGTAAAAAATAATAAATTAAATACAAAATCACTGAATTATATAAAAACATTGTTCCTCTTAAAAATAAACTCAAAACACAATTCTACAAACCACAATATATAACACAAATCTGAGATAAAAAAAAACTTATGCTTGAGTTTCAAAACAAAATAAAACAAGGAAGGAATTTTTCAATTTTTCTCCCGAATTCAATTCATTCATTTGAATTTGGTCGTCCACTAAATTGAAATCTACAGACAAGTAAGACAGGCGTGTAATTTATTGTTCGCGAATTCCATTTAACTAAAAAGCAAAAATATACGTCCTTGAGACAGAAAAAAAATCGATTGCTGAAAGACAATGAATAAAATAGCATGAAATGGTGGTCTAAGGATTCCACCCCAAAATTCGGCAAATTACTGTGCTAGATTCTCTGGTGTCGTTTATTTAGTATCCAGGCACGATAAAAGAAATTAAGATAAAGTGACTGTAGGGCTTGAAATGTAGACAATTTACATTTTACAGAGATAGGAAATTCTTGAAAAGAAAAATCAAGAATTTACAAATTGAAAAAGTTTTTCAACAGGTCTTTTGGAATGAGGGCGAATAAGTTGCAGCGCAAGTAGATATAATTTTCAAATTTGTTCACTTTGAAACTAAATTCCACTTTAATATATAATTCTTTTATTTGTAAAAGTAAAGTTCAATGTAGTGGAATGATTTCAGATGTATTCAGGGGCATTTACATTCAACGCGAACGGCAATGTCAAAACCTTCGAAACTACAAGCCATGCACAAGAAGAAGAGCGAGAACATTGAACCCTTTTTTATGAATGCTTTAAGCTAGGCGAAATTGGGCTTATATACTTCGTCAGCACATGTACTGCTATCTTGAAGCGTTTATAAAAAACAGTTCATATGTTAGTGCTCAAGGTCAGTTCATGGCTTGTAGTTTCGAAGGTTTTGGCAATGTCAAAGTAAAATACTTTGGGACTAAATACACTGAACTTAGTTGAGTCAGCATCAAAACAGGTTTCAGGATTTTACTCGGAAAGTATATTAGACTATTTTAACTAGGGCAAAACCTTCTAAACTACAAGCCATGAACTGGCCTTGAGCAAGAATATTGAACTCGTTTTTTATGAACGCTTTAAGATATCAAGAAGTGGTCCGTTGAATTTATAGGACCACTTTCTACTATCTTAAAGCGTTCATAAAAAAGAGTTCAATATTCTTGCTCAAGGCCAGTTCATGGCTTGTAGTTTAGAAGGTTTTGACTAGGGTGAATATTTTTGTGTATGCAGCGCCTTTAATAGTGTATGTTCTTAAATATTGAAAAGAAGAAGAACATGCCAAATTTTCATTTGTTTTTGTTTCCAATCCCTTTTAATCCGGTTTCAAAGCGGATGAAAATCTGTCGAAGTAGACTAATGCACGCTTCTTTCCTTTCCATGCAAAAGTCAGTTTTGGACGGCACAACGAGTCCAGTGTATTCAGGCGAAAAGTCGATTGCACCTAGTTTTGTAGATGTATTCAGTCAAATTGAAGGTTAACTCCCAGAGATTCTAAATTAATTATAAAAAGAGCCAATTACAACTAAAGTAAATTTTTCCATTTTTTCCACTTTGGCATTCCATGGTTCAACAGAATTCAAAATCACACACACCCCGCAACATCCCCCACCCTTTCCCTTGGCACCACCCATACAATTGCACGTAATTCCTTCTTTACTTCAAACCCAGCTATCATATGATTAAATAGATGCCCGATTTTCCAAATACTCAATATTATACTTTGCGAGATTGCCAGTCGGTTTATTTTTACGGATCCTGGTCAAAGGACCAACTAATGAGCTTGATGTTAACCTTACAATTGCCGGGATTCATAGAGCTCTCTTTGACTTAAGGTACAAGAATTGAATACCCAAAAACTTCGCCTTACCTCTGATGGGTAAATAAATCACTGCTTTTTACTTCGGGTTTACGGTGATCCCCAAAGCTCAGAGTATATTATATAAATATGTCATATATATATATATATATGATGGTATGCTTAGCCCTGGGAAGAAGTAAATGGGGATGTGGGAGAAAAGGAAATTAGGAGTTCGAGTGGAAATGCGATGCACATTCTGCTTAAACAACTGCGGCCTATAGTCAGCAGAGAAGACAGAAGATTGTAGTCTGTTCCACATTCGTGCAGTTCGGCCCAAGAAGGATTCTCGAACTCTCACTGTTCTGTTTGGTCTTGTCTCAATGACGAAAGGGTGAAGACAACCCATCCTTTTGAGGTGATATTCAAAGCTAACGCCCCCAGCAGTCGAGGAAACCAACTATCAGAGTGTCCATTGCTCCATTTTTTGAACTTCTCTTTTGGTCGTTCCGACAGCCTAATCGCTTTTTTAGCCTGTTGGCAAGTTGTCATACTTTCCCATCGATTTTGATGAATAACACTATTAAATCGACAATTAATTATATAGAACACAAGAACAGAAAAATATGGGAATTTTGGGTTCATTTAATGGACGTATGTCGAGTAAAACATGTTTGGGAATTGAAAACAGTTCTCAGTCTCAATTGGAAAACTATAAATGGTTCAGCGTCGACACTGTGGTGAAGCGTCAGATAAAAGGTGTCCCGTTAAAAGTTTTCCACCTGTCATACACATCAGAATCACAAAAAACTCCAACATCTTCGAAAAAATAAGCCGCTCAGATTTTTCTCTGATTTCAGCCATTCCGAACACAAAGAGTGGGGTATTACAAAATAAAAATTGTTGCCGTAAAGTTAAAGTTTAGTTTACTATCGAATGGCACTAAAAGTTTTAAAATCTGTGACGACAAAAATAGATTTTTAGTTTTGGCTCACTGTACAACGCCCACTTCAATTTTCTTTACATTTTAACCCGTTCCCATCAGCCCATTGAACCGAAATTTTTGCATGTGCTAGATCCAATAACATTACAATAGTAAGAAATCAAGAAGTTGATCTGATGATGGAACCGAAAGGCGGCCTTTGTTTTGGCGAATTTACATTCAGGTCTGATGATGAAGCCGAAAGGCTCCAGAACGTATTTTAAAATAAACATACAATTTATCTCCATTTGTTTATTAACCCCCGACGCAAAAAGAGGGGTGTTATAAGTTTGACGTGTCTGTCTGTGTGTCTGTCTGTGGCATCATAGCTCCCGAACGGATGAAGCGATTTCAATTTAGTTTTTTTTGTATTAAAGGTGACTTATGTGCGAGTGTTCTTAGACATGTTTGATGAAAATCGGTTGAGCCGTTTAAAAGTCGTAGGGGGTGAAATTGGGGAAGAATAACCGAATGTCTGCAAATATACTCGAGTGGGGTCTCAAATGAAAGCGCACTGAAAGAGAATATTGATGACTTAATCGAGAGGGTTCTTAGCTTCGTTTAATGAGAAAATTGGTGGTGGGAAAATTGGGACATGGAAATCCGATTGTCAAGTGAGAGCATCAATTACTACATCTCAGCCTTTGCAATTCTGTTTTTTACTTTTTAAAGGGAACTTAGGTTTTTGTGTCGGGGGTTTTTTAAATTTTTAGAGATTATTTATAATTATATACGAATACCCTTTAAAAGCGTTTCCTTGCCATCGGTACAGTGCTAAAGCGTGTATAAACAGGTTGCTGATAATAGACTGGCCGGTAAATTTGAAGGTCAGTAGCAAACGAATAAAAATAAATAGTTGCGGACAATGCACTACATACTCATTACCCTTCATCTAGGGTGTAATATAATTGTCCTAAACTAATTGTATTTTTTTTCTTGTTCTCTAAGGGTTTAAAAACATCCGAAAGAAAATATTCAATATTCGACAGAGAACTACTACTAGAGAGCTGTTTACCTGGCAATTAAACAACTCGCAACTTTGAGAGTTTTATGTTCCTAGTTAATAAGTATGTATGGGGTCTCAAATGAAAAGACCTACATGATACTACAATAAAATATATTAGTTGCCAGGCGAGAGGGTGTTCAAAAATTCAGTTGAAAGATAAAAGAGATAATATCTCGGTAACTAAGGAAGATATCCGTTTGTGTTTGGTCCCAAATAAAAGGAGAAGATGACACCTACGCGATACTATAAAATTGTAGCGCTTGCATGGAGAGAGGGTGTTCAAAAAAGCAATTAAAATGTAAATGTAATAATTCAGACGTTGATGGAGTTTTGAATACGGTTTCCTTATTCCGGGATGTCCAGGAATGTTGAACAAGTCACGCTCAATGTAGGCGGTAGGCATGCGTGTGACCCCTGAAAATCATATTAGATGCAGTAGCTAGAGACGCTGAAAATGTCCATCGTTAGAAGTGAACAAGCAGGAGATGCTATGGAGGTTCTAAATGCTGCAGGAGCAGAGCAACGAGGGGAAGTTACAAAAGTTATATTTGTTGTTGTCGTAGAAGGCGTTTGTTGCAGTGGAGCAGGACTTGTTGTTGCAGAAGTAGAAGTTGTGGTTCAGCTTCAAAAGTTTTTTAGGATTGCTGTCGTTGCTGTATTTTTAAGGAAGTTCTACATGGAAATAGTATTATTTAACAGATGTCACTGAGTGCTACTGCTGTAGTAAGCGCCATTTGTAGTTACAGTTATAAATACTCATTGTGTCCGTGTCATTGGGCACCGTGTTCTGGTTGCCGTGGTTAAAAGTTATGAAAGAATAACCCAATCGGTAGTACGTTATGTACCCAATACGGAGAGATCCTGAATACGCTAGGAGTCACAAGATGTGAAAGTAGTCCGATATATATATATATATAGAATCGTTCGAGGGATGTCGAAAGAAAGGTTGTAGAGAAAGAATACTTGTGTTTGGTTACAGGCCATTCATTAAAAATTTACTATATAAAATATCCATACTTGGTAAAATTATCTCTTTTCTCCTTTGAACCTTGAACACAGGGAGAGTTTGACCTGGTAGCTCCATGGTCTTCCCAAATACGGTTACAACCTGAAATTGTGCGCAGAGTTCTAAAAATTGTACTATAAAACGAGTGGGAACCAGAAAAGAAATGAGAGCAAAATAAAACACGAATTTTATTCCTCAGTTTGTCAGGTACCTGATGACAGTATCTTATTTACCTTAAACTTTCGCTAGCATAACTGCCGTGAAGACTTCGTCAGATTAACGCTGGCAATGAACTTGAATAAACAATATTATATGAGGCAGAAGTTACGTACAACATCTGTGTAAACATTCAACTTCATTATTTCTTCCGAATATTGTGCACCCCAGTTTCACTCAGCTTTTAGGTGCCATTCATATATGAATAACACGGGAATCAATGTGTTAAACTATAGTAACTGAAGGTATATAAGTCAATTCTCATGAGCTCAATAGTAACATTTCGAAATGATTGTGCTGTGGATAAGAATCATCCTGCTTTTTCTGTTAACGCACACAGTTTTAGCCTTGGAAGATTGGATATCACCTCTATATGGAGGAAATTTGGCTGGTGTCATTCAAATAGAAAATGGTAAAGAGGAAGTGATAAACGATAAACAGTACCCGTACGTGGTTCAAATCATTGAGAAAGATTTTCCAATTTGTGGTGGCACGTTAATAAAGTTATCAGTGGTGCTTACTGCAGCTCATTGTGTTGCAAATGTCGAGACGTTAGATATCACCATTTGGGCAGGATCATATAAAATGATGGATTCAAGTACTGCAAAGGTTCGAAGTGTGCTCAAGATAATTATACACGAAAACTTTGACATATCGAAACGATATCTTCAGCCTAATGATATTGCTCTAGTTTTCCTCAGGAAGAAATTCATGAAAAGTCCTTTTATTAATACCATCAATATTGCAACGTCCACTGAACGCAATCAGATTTTGGGAGGGGAAGTCACCATGATGGGATTTGGCAGAAAAGAGAACGACTTACTTTCAAAGTACCTGAAGACAGCAGATGCGTTAATAATGACAGAACAGATATGTGAAAGACATCTTCCAGTCGGTCCAGAATTCTTTCCAACGGATAGCGTAAATTGTGTGATTTCAAAAGACTTCAAAAGCGCCATAACCGATGGTGATTCTGGCAGTCCACTAGTAAAAAGAAAAAACTTTAAGAATCATATTCTTTTGGGAGTAATGTCATTTTCGGGTTTTTTGCGGCAATGTGGCGAAAAAATTCCTGACCCGAGATGTCCTGCAACTTATACCAATGTCGTACATCATCAGGATTGGATTGAAGACACTTTGAAAGCACACAAAAAGTCTAAATCACTAAATTGCTTTGGAAGGTATTATTAAACAAATAGACCTTAAGTCACAAAAGAGCAATTTTATGTCGCCAATTGGAAAGCATTCTGTTTTATAATAATCAATTACGCGTTCGAAATTAATTCTGCTCACATTAAAAAAACTTTCTGCTCTTTCATTGGCTCGTTTCTTATAGATTTTTATCACTGATTTTATTAATAAATGTTCACCCTGTAAGAGGGTTTAATACGAAATAGTAGTTTGCGTTTTCATTCTCTCGTTTTTTGATCAACTTTTTCAAAAAATATTCAATTTTGGCTCAGTTAAAGACTGTACTCTAAGTTAACCAAAGTGAAAACATACACAAGCTCTTCAACTGGGGTCTTACAACACCTTTTCTTTCCTTATCGTAAGGCGTAACTGAGGCCGATATTGTGGAATCTAAATCAATGGTATTAATGTATTTAGTTAAGCTGTAGACTTGCTGGTATAAGTTCCCGATAGTAGTTTTAGCGCCTACTTAAAGGGAACACTACTAAGGGAAGGAAAATGCTGAGGGAAAGCCAGTAACAGAAAATGTTAGTAGTCGGAAAGGTAATATAATAAATATAAGAGGTAAAATTGTCTGGAAGTGTGTTAGAGATATAAACAGTGAGTTCTCGTCAAAAAATCAACATTCTCCTTTAGGGAGCTTCAATCGGTGATAAAGCATGAACCAACTACCTGAGATGGTCAGCGTAAATCTTTACTTACACATTTTATATAAATACCATCTCTTTAATATTTCTCTTGATTTATTGTTTTTATAAAACATATTTAGACCTTAGACGGCTTTGCTAATAAAAGTCTTTAGCCGATTTTTGTTTAAAATATTTCAGGCATTAATTTAATTATTAACACACAGATATATATTTAGAAGAGAACTTTGAGGATATCCTTTCAGACATTTCCAGCGAATATGAAGAAAATGCTTTGGAAAAGTCTTCTGAGTCTATATTTCCCATACCAAAACAACGAGTAACGAATTTACCCTATTCAAGTGATTCGGAGTATGAAGTTGTCGATGGAAATTTAGATTGCTCAGAAACTGATATGCCAAGAAATCTACAGGATTTCTACGCCCAAAATTGTTACAAGTATAAAACAGTGCACCATACTGCAAAGTGGCATGACGTAACTATAAACGAATTGAAAAAGTGGCTTTCCCTGATAATAATTATGGGATTGGTAAGAAAAAATTCTATAGCTGATTACTAGTCTACTCACCCTCTTATTGAAACGCCTATTTTCCGGAAAATTATGATTCGTAATAGATTCCAGCAAATACTGTCCTTTCTTCATTTCTCAGATAATGAAAGTATAACATCCAATGCAAATCGCTTAGTAAAAATTCAAAATATTATCAACTACTTCAGTTAAATTTTACACTTAGCATAATCTTAATCGAAATTTAAGTAGGATGCCGTTAAAATTTGCACTATGTAAAGTTGATGAACTAAGGAAGTTTTTGAACTAGTTTCTAAAGAAAAAAATTGTGGAACTTTAAGCCATTTCGGGAAAAAAATCAAGTGTCTATCTCACTTACTTCGACCGCTATAACCAAAAATCCCTTACAACACGTAATTAGCGAAAAATTTCGAAAATTTGTAACAACTCGAAAACTAAGAAAAATCGTAGAACATACATGGGGGTGATTTGGGTTCCCCGAGGGACGCTCTACCTCCAGGCTTCCGATTATCACTACTTTTTTGGACACCCTGTATATATAGCCGAAAAGGAGAAGTACTGCTGCAAATGTGGCAAAGCAGCAAAAAGAAGAAAGTCATAATGATTTTAACAATCCATCAAGCGGGGTTTCAAGATACGGGAAAGAAGGAAAGAAAAACGGGCCTTTCGATAAAAAATTAATGGTTTATTGATTATAACAATTTCATGAGCGGTGTGGATGTTGCAAATCAGTATCTTTCATACTACCCTATTTTTAAGAAAAACAAAAAAAAATGGACTAAGAAGGTTACTATGTATCTATTTAATTGTGCACTTCTAAATGCATTTGTAATCTTGAAAACCTCAAAATTTTCTAATTTTTTACTCACACTTAGCGAATCATGACTGTCTGATAAGAACTGCTACTCTGATGAAGATGTGGAAACTAATACACCTAGCACCTCCTTTACAAGAACACCTCGGTTTGATCCACAAGGACGACTGTCTGGTTCTATCAAACA
>QYTT01085517.1:4479-14985 GCA_006980735.1 Dasypogon diadema | reverse complement strand
ATTAGATATGATTTTGTTGTGAATTCTGATGGCTACTGTATAAAACATTAGAAAGAACATCTTAATAAATATTTTGTTAAAACTTTAATTTAAATTTAATTTCATTAATTTGTTTAATACAGAATATCTTAAGGAAATTTAATTGGAAAAAGGTGTTAGGATTTGGGACCTTATCAAATCCAAAATCCTTTTAAGAGAAGTCTGCATATCCTTCAATTTTTCAAATCTTCTTACAATTTAGTTGCGGAATTTTTCATTTCGAGTTGGTGTCGCCCACTTAAAACAGTTAAGGAATTTTTTTTCGAGTTGTTTAATTAACAAATGTTAAGCGGCAATCCAATCCAGGTTTGCGTCTTCGTCTAGTTATAACAATTCGTGACGTCAACAAACAAGCTAGCTTGTTTCAATTCGTTTACACAGTTTCATGGTCAGCTCTAGTTTGTCTATTAAGTAGAAATTATCGTAAGTTGTATATTATTTTGGATCTAAGCCATTTGATTTTAATTGCAAAAGCTATAAACTAATAAAAAATAATAAATGAAATGAAAATATGTGTGTTTTATTGCCAAAAACTATTCACACTTCCGATAAAGCCAAGTCAGTACCCAGTCCGGTGGCCGAGCGAGCAGATTTTCGGCAGTCGGCAGATTTTCTCCCCTGTTGGCGTGGATTCGAATCCTGTACAGGACATGGCGGTATGTCTAGGTACCAGTGGTTCAGGCAATTCTACTGACAAGAATTGTACTTGGGAAGCCACTGTTGCACAGTAGTAATTACATGCCAAAAATTGTGGCTCACTTAAAATATTGATCAGATTCAAATTTTCTAATATATATTTAGGTGGTTGTTTTTGAATTTGAATTTTATCGATATGAGTGGACCAGGATAAGACTTTGTTGAAGACAATACCAAGATTCCTTGCTTGGTCCACATAAGGTATACATGAGTTATTCATGACAACTACCGGAAAATACGGCATATCCAACTTACCCTTATAGAAGGTGATCACATTACATTTTAAAGTGTTAATAGTAAATTTATTGCGTTCAGCTCATCCAGAAACAGATGAAAGGTCTTTATTCAATTTGTATACATAGTTTTCGATCAATCCAAGCGGTTATATTTAAAATGTTTAACAACATTGGGTTAGATCATTAATGTTCACGCTAAATACCAGAGGTCCAAGTTTAGATCCTTTATGGATACACAGCTTCGTCGATAAGGAAACTGACAGTCTGTCGTTATAGAAAACTCTCTGTTGTCTTTCAGTAAGATAAGATGACAATAACTTGGTCGAAAATTTCGGAAAATTGAAAGTAAACTGCAACTTTTGAATGAGCAAAATATGATCAACGTTGTTAAAAGCCTTTGAGAAATCGAGGAGATTCAAAACCATAATATAATCGGAAACATAAGCCCTCTTAACGTCTTCATTGATTTGATAAGAGAAGTTGTGCAACTGCGTGAGGCAGCAAAACCTGATTGAAGAGAAAAAAGCTCGCGTCGCCAAGTGATTTGATATTTGAACAAAAAAATGAATTTCTCAAAGACTTTAGAAAGGAAAAGAAGAATTGAAATCGGCTTATATTATTTACAGATTTCTTCGAGACAGGAAGGAGGAAAATCCATCTTTATAAATTGGGGGTGTATATTATCAAATTCTACGCAACTGAAGGATACAAATCTATAAGAACGGTGTGAATTAATGAGCTCACAGAAGATTGGGTTAGAAGAATCGGCATTGCATCTAGTACGGACATAGTACTCAAAGTCTTGGACCGATGTAGAAAGATCGAGTCGAGAGACAAAAAAACTTTTAGGCGTCCATGCCACCCTCAGCGAATCCCCACCAGCAGGCACCCCAACACCCCGGGCAATATCAGGCTCGTTTCCCAACGAAGTCTACGTGACGGCGTCGACGACGCCCAGAGGGGGCAGGAACAAGAGCGGATGCATGGATGGGAGCGGGAGTGGGGGCATAAGCGGCAGACGTAGCGGTGACAGTAGCAGAGGGAGTGGGAGCAAGAGTAGAATGAGCCCTAGTGGAAACAGAGGGAGAGGGCCTCCGGCCATCAGTACCGGGAGGGTTCGATACTGGAGCAGATTTCGGCGCAGAAACACTCACCACACCATGCTCAGCCAGAGTGCGCGATCCCAATGATAACGAAACAGCGGCTCTGCACGACCAAGTCCCCAGCTCACTCTCGACTCATCTAATGCGCGCTTGCTGTCGTCAAGTATGGGCACAATTGTTCCATGAAAAACAGGATTCGGCGATGAGGTAGACACATTAGCGATGGCTGAACATAGGTCATCACTCACGGCAGACAGCACATGGAGCTTAGATGAGAGCTCGTGAGAACGATCAAGAAGCATAGTCGCCCTCGAGTCAAAGCCCTCGACACCACTGAGAAGTCTATTCAGCTTATTGTTGAGGCCAGATACATCATCGGAGAGTGCCTTAAGTCCGCCCAGATGGGACTACAGAGCGCAGATTCTGTCGGCAATCAGCGATTGGTCATCCGCGATAGCGCTAACCAAACGCCTCACAAGCCGCAGAACTCGAGCACTACTTGCAGGTATATCCACTCGGAGTGATGAAGGACCACGTTTCACAGACCTTGAGTGAAACGATTTGCCGCAGACACCGTCACCTCCTCCCCGATCAAATCGGAGCAAGAATCACAATTCGCCATAAAACTGACCGGAAAACAGGGAAAAGAACAAAGTGCAAATAGGGCAAAGAAGGCAGTCCGTATGGATACAAACGACGACGAGAAAAGCGATCTTACCTCGAACTAGTTATTCCCAAAAAAAAAAAATAAATATAAAATACTCTAATAAATAATAAATTGAAATTTTCCAAATAGACAAAATACCCAACACCCGACAGAGGCTACACGAATCCACAGACAAGTAGATTTGGACGCCAATGTTAAAAACTAAAACAAATTGTATATAAACAGCCGAAATAAACCAAATAGGAACTCAACCAAAGGAAAACAACAAAAAGCAAGAAACAGAAGCGAAACACCACAACTTGTGACCACTTCCAGATTTCGGCAGTTAAACCAACGCTGACCCCTTCTTGATAATCATGGTATATGTGTATATGCTGTATATATTGGTAGAAACTGCAAAAAGGCAAATTTCCCTCAATTCAATTAACTGCAATTTTTAACACGTGTGCTTAGAGTTTTCCAAATCAAATTTCATGAACTCACTCAAATTCACGGTTTTATTTTATTATTTTGTTAAATGATATCAAATAATTTTTTTACTACTTAGTTATTAAACGAAACTTAAACATTTATCACTTCGTCAAGCAAATGTAATCATTTATGTTGATTATTATCTTTTTAGCCTTTTGTTGTTCCCTTAAATTGTGAGAAACCCATCATGAAATACGCATCCCTTCATGAAAGATCGACTTGATAGGTGCACCATTTGTCACTTTCTGCAATTTTCTGGGGCTGTTGCTGATCACGGCTTTGCTCGTCATCCAGGGGACTCTATCTACTCTGAATTTCTGCAAACCAGCATCTAAAGACTGTAGCAGGAGCAAGTATTTCATCTCCAAAGGGCGTATAACGGACGTATTCGGATAACCTGAAATAGAAAGAGAATAAAGCCCATTTCATCCCTAAAGCGATAACCACTTAGGATGCAAGAAATTAGGTAATTGCTTTTGTGCCTCCTTTTCTCAAGTTGTACAGGAAAGGTCTGGTTTCTCCGGATGTGCGAATCAGCGGATCCACAAAAAAGAACCTCAATATAAAATTTTTGTAAATCGTAATTTTTTAACTTCAGGGGGTTTTCTATGGCAATACGCAATATTAAAATTTTAAGTCAAAGTGCAATTATAAAAATTAATAAATGGGATAAGCCATAATTTTTACATTTTAAACTTCTTCAGGAATTTTGAAAGTCGTTCTGCCTCATCTCAACGTTAGACTTATTGCCCGATAACATAAATTCAATTTCAACGAAATTAATTATGGATTATTAATTAATTATAGGATATATAGTTCACATATTATTGGTGTGCTATAATCTAAGGGCGCCAGAACTAATAAATATGTCACACGTTGTTGCTGAACAAACAGCGACACGTGGACAGCCGAAGGTAATATTAAGCAAGGTTGGAAATAAGACGTGACCTTATATGTATTTCTCCAGCGATTAATATGCCATCTTCTATGATCCCGCTGGAAATTAGTAGGCGAACAGCAAACACATATATTACGGACGCACTTTGTTTTCACACAGATTTTGAGGCAGAGGGCAGCCTCCTCAGTACTTTTATTACATCTGACGTAAAGAGTTTTCGAAACCTACACAGTACATGCCATCATCGTTCTGAAGGTTTTTATTGATGATTTTTTCCAGCTTCGAAAAATGTTATAATATAATTCCTGCAGGGTAAACATGTCCAAACACCGAACCAATATCGAAATGCACACACACGCAGAGTTCTTAATATGGTTTGGCACCCTCGAGACATTATCCCTTTTTGTGATACGGCTAGGGCTTAGCGCACACACAAGATAGCATCTTTGAAAGATGGGGAAGCGTTTCTTAATGTGCTTACCCGCACTCTGGCTCCCCCACAAATCAGGAATTAAACTAAGGATAATGTCGTTTACTGTCATTAAAGCATATCTAAGCATGTTCCCTGATATTTAGGAAATTATTTCCAGGTAATCAGAGCCGCGCTAAAATTAGGATGGTACGTAATTTGCTTCCCCCGCTGAAATTGGGAGATTATTTGTTGAGAATTTGGCTCAAAGTTTTCGTGGTGTCCTTATCAATGGAATGTAATTTATATGCTGAGATTGTAGATGACAAAACGTAATTAATTTTTCGAGCGATTTTGATTAAATTTCTCTGTAGGTTAGTCTAGCAAAGTTTTTATCTACAATTTTCGACACGTATAAAATACAGATTAATAAACCGAAAAAACGTTTAGAGACTTTAGTTATTACTGTTTTAAAATGTCAATCACGGGATTTCTTTAATTAAACCTTTAGCAGTGATTTTACGGTGATGTACATTGCTATAACGAAAATTATTGACCTGGAATTCTTCCGTAAACTTTCGAATGTCCATGAAGAGAGTACAAAAAACTTTAAAGGAAGTTGAAACGAAGCTGATGCACTTGAAGTATGTTCAAAGGTTGTTATCACTTGTAGACCCATTAGCGCAGGAACATGTTCTTGTTCCATCAATTTCAGGAAAAGAACAAAACTTTCAAGAAGGGCGCGCCTGTCGAGAAAGTTTTCAGCAAGGCTGCTGAGTAGTTTTCGAAAATTTTCACATTTCCAAAGTTGCCTCATGTTATGTATTCGATTCTCGTAGGAAGCCTTTCATCCACTTGACACGTTTATTTTTCTCCATGCACTTTTGTTGAAAAGTAGTCCCTTAACTTTTAATTTTTTAACATGAACTAAGAGAAATTTTGCACAAGGAAAAAGGAAGTAAGTGAAGATGGTTATTATAAAAATTTTTGTGAAAACTTAGTGATTTTATTTTCTTCGGATCTTCTTATTACCATTACTTTCCATATTTTTATAATTTAAATCATTATTATACATATCATCATGGAAGCTGAACTGGCTCCTTTATTTCTACTTAAACATATCTAAAACCTAAATTTCCACACATTGTGTGAGCTTATACCACTTGAGTTACTAAAGCTAGTATACTGAATAAAGTAAAAATTGAAAAATTTTTATTCCATAAAACAACATGTAGGGTAACTTGCTGGGAGTCAACAAGTTGGCTAAATTTTATATCAACTTTTATTACCTTGGATAAGTTTTTAAAAAATTTTAGCACCTCCTTATGCTTCAACAGCATCACACTATACAGCTATATTCCCATAAGTAACTAACTGAGGTCAGTTTACTGGTCTGCTTGAAAATACACAAATGGACCCAAATCAAAGTGTTAGAGTATGTTCCGAGGGCCATATGACATAAAATGTGGTATCCCAGTAGGAAATCGAGCCATTAATAAACATGGTAGTAATTAATTTAATTTAGGAATGACAGAAGCTGCTAGCATCTATGACATGGTAATGGAAAGCGTAAGGTAACAGCATATGTAAATGGCAAAGTAAAGCAGAACGTATTGTGCTTGTTTCTTAATTCTAAACTAAAGCTGTTGGATGCTTATCAAGACAAAGGAACAAAACAGCATTGAGTCTTCTTTTCACCCTTACACCTTTTTCAATGAATCAATGAAAGAATAATGTACCAAAAAGTAATTCGTGACTTGGTAATTCATTACCAAGCCGATTCTGTAATTACTATCTGCAAGAACAATCGCTTACTTAATACATTATATTGTCGATTAATTTAGCACGGTGATGTCCTAGTATGGTAGGCACCAACCAGCTCCCTTATAGGGAAAACTTTACTTTATGGGTGGAAGGCATTCTATTTTGAATTGCAGATAACTCCTTCTAGAGTGCGTTTCAAGTAATTAATCCTGTTAGTAATTATACATCTGTAGGATGCTAGGCTGCACTGTGCTTCTTTAGGGTAAAGACGTAAAAAGGTTTTGCATTTTGAAGAAAATTCACAAAGATTTTTCATTTCTTGAATGGCTTTCACTTTTACTTCTGCACAGTTCTAAAACAGCAACAAAACTGATCACCTTCGCATAAATAACGCTCATATACGAACTATAAGTTGCTCGATTCGCAAAACATGTGATGGATAGGGTATATTAGTTTTAATCCAACGTTTGTAACGCATAGAACCAGTAATGCTAGAGCAGAATGAATTATATACATATGTTCAGAATGTGAAAACAAGCATTAAGCATGTCTGTCCGTCCGTCTGTATACACGATAACTTGAGAACGAATTGAGCTAGGAGGCTAGAATTTGGTATATATTACTTTCAGAAATGTTCTAGATCTGAGTTTTTTGAAAATGGATATTTTCCCCCACCCCTTCAATAGGCCGCCATATTGAGTTTTTGGATCATTGGGCATAATTCAAATTGGGAACAATATATAGCTCTCAAATTTAGTAAGGAGCAGTTTTATGAGACGCTAAACAAATAAAATGAAAATGGGTTATATTCCTCCACTCCTTGGTCGGGCTGCCCTATTGGATTTTTGGATTATTGGACATAATTCGAAGGTGAAAATTTTGTATAGATATGTTTTATGAGACTTCAAGTCGGAAAAATGAAAATAGGCCAAGTACGCCCACTCCTTGGCTTGGCCAGCATATTGAAAATGCTCACCCTCTTATGCATTCCTTTACCTAATCGTTTTCTTTTAGGGTACCACATACGCGCGTCTTCTGCCTTTGTTTCGATCTTGTAAATACGACTTACGTTTATCTCTAGTTGACAAATTAATTTATGTTTTACAATTGCCTTGGTCTCTTCTTAGATGTGTTCTGATATTTCTGGGTAATTTGTTTTTCTCTTAGTGTCAGCTTTCTACATCGTCGTAAAAGATCGCACCAAAATTCTGAGGCAATTTGTTTTTCTTTTGGTGCCAATTTTCTTCTCCGTTTTAAAGGACATTTTCTTACCCTACTTGTGATCTCTCTACTTTTCTATCATTAAAATACGAAGTGAAATGAGACTTTACTTACTCTAGCAACAAGAGCGTTTCTAATGTACCTTACCTTATTATCCGAGAAAACATACACAATCATGGATGTTTTTAAATACACTCTCACGTCACTGGTTACACTATCTTGCAGCACTAGCACTCGATAAGCGAGGGAGCTATGTTGAATCTCGGCTGATCGTCCTTCGATCCTCTACGCCTCACGGGCAACGCAATCATGAAACCACCTAAATACGAATTTGGAATTTTGAACTATCAAACTGAGAAAGGTGCTAAAAGATTTCCTGAATTCATACATGAGTTAAACACATTGAACAACAACTCCTACATTGATCCCGTATTGATGTTAATAACTTCTCAAGACCTTAAGATATCGAGTTGATTGTCCTTTTATTTGAAAGTGTTATGTTTTCGGGGGTACAAAGAGTACCCTTCACGAAATTGAAACACTTTTAGTTTATAAGGTATTGTCCTTTATTTACTTCGTTTTCACTTCCTCCCTAGGTACTTAAGCGTAATCTTTTCTTACAATGCCTCAAGCTTATCACGTTATATTGAACTATATTTTTGCTTCTTGTACACTCCTTTTTACACTTAACCGTAGTAGATATCCTATTGTCCCGGATAGTGAACCTTGTTTTTCGCGCAAGTTACTCAAACCAACCAAAACCTTTCCTATGGAATCAAACCACTATCGCCAAAGACGGAATAATACAGACTCTTTACGAAAATTGACGCGTGGACAATTTTCTTCCGCTGGGAAGAAATGGGAGCCGTGATCAAGCTTCAGAGTGTAACCTGTTCGAATTGTTTTTCACCGTCGCGTACGTGAAGAAATCCACTTTTACGCTTAGGAACTTTGTTGTTTTTTAATTTTATCATGCAAGTAGTGCATGAATTGTTTTTACAATTGTACATTAAGATTGAATATTTTTTGTTTTGCCTCTCGAGGGTGCAAAATGATGATAAAATAATTATTTTTTGATGCCAATTTGTCAGAAATTTAAATGTGGATGGCCATGTTTTTAACACTTACTAACATATGCAAACAATTTCGAATAATTACCGGTACTTGATTCTGTGATGTCCTTGCAGGATTTATGACGATTGTAGTATCCATCCTTTAAAAAAGAAGTGGAAGGTGTAGTTCAATGTCGAAGGTGTTAGAACAAACGTTGATCAGGACGCTTTATTAAATCGATTGGCGAATGTCACAGCACATTATACACAGACACTCTGCACAACAACTCTTACTTTCTTAATATACTCATTTTTCGGCCAGAAATTGTGCAAACTTTCAAGCTAAAACTTAGTATAATCAATAGCCCACCAAATATACCGCTTAACATTAAAAAACACTTCAAATCCCTTAAATGTATCTCATATCAAAGATTAATAATTCTTGTTTTGTGACAGAAACGACTTCTCTCCAAATAAACTTGTTCTGCAGTCAAACTGGAGACATAAATCTTAAAGCAATATGCCGTCACTTGACCCAGGGGTTGTCGATGGTCATAAATTTAAGAGAGTAATTGGTGTGGAGTTAAAAAATTTAAAACACTTCGCAGCCTTGTTCGCTGCACTCAAACATTTCTTCCATGTTCCATTTTACCACTCAATGTAAGTCTTGATGACACACAATAAATAAAAGTAAGAGGACAACTGGAAAGAAATGGAAAACTATTCTTGGAGCGTTTTATTTTAGCGTTACTAAAATTTTATTCGACATCTTTAGATACCCTCCTGAATTTATAATGTTATGAACGATTAAAAGTCATAGAGTTCGCCTTTGTTCCAAGAATTTTCTCGGCGAATATTCTGCAGACATAAAGTGAAATGGACTGTGAACAACGCGAAAAGACGAGGAGCTAGTTCTCGGGTTTTTATCTCTTTATCTGTTTAAGAAGTACTCGTTTGCCTAGTTTAATGTGAGTGTTGCAAAATTATAACCTCCACTTCTCTTTATATAATCCAGTTGTTATTAGCATGTATTATAGCTTATATACTTAGCACACAATAAATTCTTGGTGCTAAGGAGGGGCCCATTAAAAAAGTGGAAAATAAAGATCAAAATGATGATGTTTATATGCCAAGGAGGGGAGAGAAAATTTAAAAGTCCCATTTTGAACTACTGAAGCAGATATAATGTCAAATAAATTTCGAACTAAACCAGCCCTTTCTAAATTCAATTTTAAGATTCATTTTTCTTCCTTTTGGCTAACTAAATTACTTTAATTTTTAATTTTAAAGCTATTTATTATAATGCAAAGGATTTTAAATGGAATTCGACGTACGGTTTTTAATTCAAGAGAGGCTTCTTTGTATGTTGTCCTTACACTCAACAATATCAGAAAATGATCAGACTGTATCTTTTAACCCTCTACTTCCTAATATCACCTACAGACGACCGGTTCCCCAGTTTCGGTCGAGTTCAGACTCGGAAAATAAAAAAAAGGAAAACGTAAAAATATTTTGTGGCCTTAGTATGTTGAGAAAAATACAGGTAAGTAGTTGTAAATGTCGGTGTAGCCAAAGCTCAGGGGATACCCTATGATGCCATAGCACAGCCTTGGCAATTCCCCAAAAATTTTTTGCCTTTTATGGAACTTTAAACAAGTGGAAAAATTTTTCAGTTTTGATATGCTTAGTTCTTGTGTTGAGTAAAATTACGTTAAAATGTACGGAATGTTTTGATCTTTTATTGTTTTTCGGCTAACCATTAGATCAGAATAAGTCTAACCACCATTGTGTGTATTCCGTTTAATGACTTCGGCAAGATACTCCACTTTAGTCCACACACTCTTCCACTTTGATGCATAACCACATTCACTTTTTTTAACTTCCCTCCAACGTGATTATCCCAGGTCAGTTTCGAATCCAGGTGTACAGGTATTTAAATTCCCTTGAGAA
>QYTT01085515.1:14038-29473 GCA_006980735.1 Dasypogon diadema | reverse complement strand
TATTCAGTGGCATATACAGATGTAATTCAGTTGTTTTGTATTTTTATCGGTTTATGGCTGTGTATACCATTTGCATGGACAAATGAACACGTACAGAGCCTATCATCAATGGATGTTGATTGGATAGGATCCGTGGCTCCAGGCGAATATTGGTATTACATTGACTATGGTCTTCTTTTAGTTTTTGGAGGAATTCCTTGGCAGGTATGTACACATTAATTTTTTGGTTTTAATATTTATTTTTAAAGCATATGGAAATCAAAAATCGAAAAAATTATTTGGCTTTATTTCCACTGAAACAAGAAATTTGGAAATAATTTTTGAGGATAGAATAGGTAGTAAATTGCTAGCATTTAAATAATTTTTGAATGTTTTCTATCCGACGATAAGGCACCAGTCTTGTTGGCATGGCCCTGGCCTAGTTCGTCTTGACATGGACACTCACCGAGGTATCCAAAAATCTTGCCCTTGTTTTCTTTCAATGTTCGTGCACCTAACAAAAAAGAAGAAAAGGTCTTGGTGGAACTTTGATTTAAAAATCAAAATTCGAAAAATATTCCGCTTGTTTTAGTTCCACTGAAACAAGAAATTTGGAAAAATTTCCAAAATTTCTTCTTCTTTTTTGTTCAAAAAATATTTCTAGTAGTGTGAAAAAATTGAGCAGATCAATTTTTTAAGAATCTTATTTATATTTTATTATTATTTTTGAAAATAAACGGGGTCCCAATAAGAACGCTGGATCTAATATGCACAAAAAGTACTTTATTTTTTAGAAAATGGAAAATATTTTTACATACCGACATCAGGTATATGTTCCGGTTTATGCCTATCAAGGTAGCTAATGAAACGTTTTATTTCCTCTGTAAGTTCTTACACTGTTCTGGGTTTGTTTGCATAAACCCGTGATTTCAGGTACCCCCAAAGAAAATAATCACAAGGAGTAAGGTCATATGACCTTGATGGCCAGTTCTGATCACGATTGCGTGCCAGTAATCGGCCTGGGAATTTGTCACGAACCAAAGCAATTGGGGTTTCATTAGCTACCTCGATGGGCATATGTGTGAAAACGTGATTATGAATTTCATCGACGGTCTGATAAGAAAGACCAAAGAACGTCTAATGTTGTTCGTAAATTTGTTATTTTGAAAGAAGGGTGCTTGTTTTCCCTAAACTTGAAAAGGATCCCAAAAAGTTTCTAAAAGATATGCAGATTTAGAAGAATTTTCTGGACAAAGAGTAAGTGACAGACAGAGTTATTTAGGAAACTCATACAGAAGCTGTGCAGTAAGGAAGGAACTG
The DNA here is from genome assembly GCA_006980735.1 of Dasypogon diadema. NCBI lineage: Eukaryota > Metazoa > Arthropoda > Insecta > Diptera > Asilidae > Dasypogon > Dasypogon diadema. Next base: position 28,174 of record QYTT01085515.1, on the reverse strand, counting down.
CATTCATAAGTGCTGTTAACGGAAGAAAACGACTATAATTTTGCAAAATGTATGTATAAGAGCCTGTTAAGTTTTGAAGCAAATTTAACATTTGAAGGATATTAAGGTGCTTGGTGACATCTGGGGATGGAAAACTGCAAATTATTAAAAGTATGATGAATAAAATTATGTATCTAAATAAAAAATAATACATTACAGACCGGATTTTTTTAGAAACATCGAGGTAAAAATATTTTGCAATGAGAGAGTTTTTTAACATGACGAATACGATTCGCCACGGGTCTCGAAAGTTTTAAGGCAGAATATGGCGGGCTTAGAAATATTTGATACACCGACCCTTTTCCTCTCTCTACCAAAAGCCGTGTTAGCCCGCTCACGTCGGGAAATTTCCTGGTAGAACCCTAACTTCGACGACCGTTGTTAATTCAAGCTTTTGTTTGTAAATTAGCTGTAGGGCTGCCGGTAACAGCTAAACTTCTGCTCTCCAAGGCCGGACATTCGCCTACAATGTGTTCCACCGTCTCAGTATTCTCCAGACACAGCCTACACGTATCAAGCCCCAAGATCACCATCTTTTTGAGGTGATGTCCAAAGCTGCCGTGTCCAGTAATCAATGAAACCACCAATCGGAGTATTCTTCGCTCCATGCTTAGAATTTTCCTTTTGGTCGTTCCGCACGACAGCCTACTGGCCTTCCTAACCCGTCGGTACCCATTCATATTTTCCCACCGATTTTGGTGCTCTTTTATGACCCATTTCTCGATTAGGTGTTTCACCATACCTTTACCAAGGGCGGAAAACGGTTCCGGGCCCCCCAACTCCATAGCCGACCCCTTGCTCTTCCAAGGCGTCCGCTATTTCTTGTACACATTCTATCACCAGAGAAAAGTTCACCTCCATTCGATTCATGCTTCTTACCGCGGTTTCATGGTGCAGTGCAATAAGGATTTTACCCCCTTGCACCTGACCCTCCTTTAAGTGGCCCATCGCACAACCAGAGCAAGCATTTCTGCATGGTTAACCGAGATGAATCTTTCCAGTCTAACATAGCAGGGCAAGTTTAAGTTTTCAGAGAATATTCCTGCACTTGCCCTGTCGTCAATCATAGATCCATCCGCGAATATAAAAATATCCCTGAGTCCCTTTTCTGGTATCGAACCGTCAGTAATAAGGGTCTTGTGAAACCTTTCGGTTACCCTGACCCTGGGTCATGATGGGCATTGGGCATGATGAGTTCCCTGATCCGTTTTACGTGATAAAGGATTCTCCAATGACCGTACAGTCTTCAAAGTACCAAAAATGACGTAGTTATTCCTTTTTGGCATGGCTTACCAAATTTTTAAATGTTATTATTTGTGTTTTATCTTTGCAGGTTTATTTTCAAAGAGTTTTATCAAGTAAGACTGCTGGGCGAGCACAAATTTTGTCATATGTTGCCGCTTTCGGTTGTATTTTAATGGCCATCCCACCGGTTCTAATTGGAGCGATAGCTAAAGCTACTCGTAAGTGTTATATATAATAGAAAAAGATAATCTTTATTCTCTATCTAAAATATTGTAGCATGGAACGAAACTGATTATAAAGGCCCATATCCATTAACACAGGATGAAACTAGCATGATATTGCCAATGGTATTACAATACTTGACACCAGATTTTGTGTCATTCTTTGGACTTGGAGCAGTTTCAGCAGCTGTAATGTCATCAGCAGATTCTTCTGTGCTGTCAGCGTCTTCAATGTTTGCTAGAAATGTATATAAATTAATTTTTAGACAAAATGCATCTGAAATGGAAATCATATGGGTGATGAGGGTTGCCATTTTAGTTGTTGGCATACTTTCGACGGTAATGGCTTTGACCATTCCATCAATCTACGGCCTATGGTAAGTACTGCAATTTTGTTTTTTTCATTTATAGTTTTAAGAGAAATGCTTGATAAACATGGAATATTTGTTTTAATTTTCAATCGGATTGGGTACAAAATCTCGTATTATAAAATCGCGAAATTTAAAATTCCGAAGTGCGTGGTAATTGCTAGATTTTGTCAGTTCGAGGTTTTTTCTCGGCATTTCCTTGCTCTCCCATATTATCCATGCAATAGTAAACAGTTATTACAAAATAAATAAACCGAATTCTCAATTTTCACAATGCCATTAGAGCTCATATACCACAATCAACTCACATATCCACTACAGAATGATCAGGGCTTCCGTAAGGTTTAAATGGCAAAGTAAGGTTTAAATGGCACCCGTCGGAATCAAACTTTTTTCTGCATCAAAAACAAAAGAGGAATGAGCATGCCAGATCACCGGCAACTACGATTTCCGAAATGAAACACTCGCGCCAAGGTAGCTCTCTATTCGAAGCGTGAATAAACCCTACAAATGGCAACTGGATGCACCAAACTGACGTGGCCAAACCGCTGAAGCCACCATCCCAGTGGATTCACAAGCGTGTGCGTGTCTTGTGCGGGATTCGAACCCACGCCAACAGGGGAGAAAATTTGTATACGTGCCTCAGCCCGCTCGACCACCGGTGTGGCGTGGGTGGATTACATGATTGCATTTTTATATGTTTTAAAATGAGCATACCTTGAGCCAATTTTGTGTTATTTTCATAAAATAACTTATGAAACTCTTTCACATCAAGCATTTTTACGCTTTTACACTTAAATGTTGGACCATAATAATGACATATTACTGGCAAAGGCTAGCCAGGAGCAGGATGTCTTGATGAATTAAGGGCGACTGAAAATATGGTAGTAAAATTTTCCGAGAAATCAACACAAAAAGTTCTAGTGAATTTTCAATAATGCGTACTTGAAGCGGATAAAAATTGCTTAGGAAACTGAGAAGGGTATTGCTAATTGTGATGTCGAAAATTCCTTTCCACTTAATTTCTATATGGATTTTGTTAGATCTGAAACAAAAATTTTGCAATGGATATTGTGCGTTTTAATTCTCAATTGCTGTTGGATTTTTCGACGTTTGAAAATAAGTGTACTTTTTGAGGGGCCATACATATGGGAATCTTCAACTTTTGAAAGCAATGGGAAATTCGTAGGTATCTCATGAAATGTCATCACTATTTTAAAAATTTTGAAAATTGGATTTGACTTTTGATTCTAGAGCCCTTATATATAACTAAACGGTTGAGAATTTCCTGAAGTTGCTTGCGGAATTTTACATTCATGGGTCATCGAGATTCACAATCTCCCTCCAATCCCCAATACATTCAGGAATGTCATCTATATATTAATTAGTCATACAAAGAAAGCTCCCGGTTCCGTATTTCAGGCACTTTTTTTATATGGAGTTTCATCGAGCTTTTCTTGAAATTTTATAATGGCAACACTGATCCGCATCAGTTCGGGGTTGGGTTCATTACTTTGGGGTTGCGTTCCTGGGTAACTTTGGTGTTAAGTTCCGTGTTTGCCACCGATAAGTATGCAATACATGGATTTATTGGAACTTTTTTCATTATTCTACATGGTAAAATATTTTGCAGGTGTCTTTTTATTGCTTGCTTGCATGGGAGGAGTAGGCCTACAGGGGATACCTCTGAAAAAAACGCGCTTTGAAATTTAAGGTACAAATTGAGAGAACATATAAAAACGTTATGTCACTCATATACCTTCAATTTGTGCAATTGCACAGGGATCTCCTAGTTAACATAGTTATAAGAAAAAAAAGGCATTCGTTGGGCTGAGTATGCACCCTTGTTTTACGCCAGAACTTATTTTAAACTACTCGGATAATGTTTTACCCATTTATACCGCCACTTGCGTTCTCTCATACATTACCTTCAAAGTTTTAGCAAATTTCGTAGTGCTCGGCAAGAAGCCATCTTGCAGTTCACGAAAAAGCAGTAGGTCATTTGCTCTCATGCTAGTAAATGGAAAGTATACGTATTTGATCAATCGTTGAATATCTTCTTCTGAACCCAGCGTGATTTCCACACAGAATATTCTTATTTACCAACCAGAGGTTTACTTTGGAGGCAATTAACTGAGCATAAAGTTTTGCATCAATAAAGTAAATAGCTCTATTTGTTTACGTTGTGTAAATCTCCTTTCTTATGTAGTGGGAAAATTATTACTTGCCGGGACGACTGAGGTATGTCAACGTCATTATAAATTACATTAAATAATTCAAGTAACTTTAATAGAAATTCATCAAGTGCATGAACATAAAACTCAGCAGGAATTCTGTCACACCCAGGGGACTTATTCAGCTTCAATAATGAGATTGCGGCTTTTAGTTCGTTGAATGAAAAAACTACGATACTATGTAAAATAGTTCTGCAAAAATATGGATCGCGCCCATAGAAGGGGGATTATAAACAGACTTAAACTTCAATTGAAAGTCTCGAGAATCAATACTTGTTGCCATATTAAGATTTTTATTTTTAAACTCCCTCACTAACTGCCAGCAATGAAATCTCTTACCGTTGAGAGCCTCTCCGACACTCTATGAGCATAATTTTTTCGTTTTGCAGCACACCTTTTAAAATACCTATCAGCTTCGACATATAAAATCCTAATTTCCTCGTTCTTTGATTTACGAAAAAGATTCAATAAAATAAGAGATTTTTGTCTTGCAGATAGGCAATCTCGATCAAACCACTTTCTATGAAATTTGTTACCACTGATTAATGAGTATTATTACCAGACCATTAGAACTTTTATCTTGTAGTTAAATGTGTGTAGGCTTTGTTTTTAAATATAATTGTCTTCTGGCAACTTTTCCCATGCAGCGACTGACATATTTAAATTAAATTATTTAAATACAAAAATAGAACATTTAATACAAATCGTTGTATAACATTTGATAACAGTAATTAATTAAATATATTTGAACACTAACCTATTACATTTTAAATACATACATTAAAAATAACAATTCTTAATTGTTTATAAGATAATTGGAATTTTGTATTTTGGGGGTGGCTATTGATTACATTTATGTTTGATGAAATTAGGGATCTTTTATTTAAAATAGATAAATTTCGAAAACAATTTGTAAAATAATTTTATTTACAGGTCAATGTGCTCCGACTTGGTTTACGTTATCCTGTTTCCGCAGGTGAGTAATTTATTATTCAGAGAAGCTTACGGTCTACTTAGTATTTGGATAATACAGAAATAACTGGCATAATAAAATTACAGTAGTTGCGTAGTCTTCTTAAACATATAAAACTCTTTTCAACCTTCTCTCTACCACTCAAGGCAAAAGTTAAATCGGAGTAAAGTGAATATAACAAATAGATACATTAAATCGCTGTATTTATCATAGAAGTAACTATACCAAACCCAAAGCAGTTTGGGCGTGATTCACGAGCCCAATTAACGCAACCGACTATGTTGTATCGAGTCTTTTATTAAGGGTTGCATATATCGAACTGCATATACTAACCAAAAAAAAGACTTTTCTGTATTCTCGGACTGCTGCTCGGTGTTCTTGCTGTGTGCCTGCTAGGGTGTAGTGGTAACAACATTTACACCGCAAAAACAGGAGGTTTCAATATCTGTCATGTTAACAACACGAATTTAAGACCCAAGCTTTTTGAAATGAAAAATAATTTTGTAGGTAGTAGTGTTCATTGCATATTTGTATCTGTAAGTTGGTTGGGTGATCGTGTTTTGTCAAATGCTTTTTTGATCCTCGGTTACAAAGTTTTTAGGTGCGACCGCTAAAGTCGTAAAGGCGGAGGTGTAGCAATATATATCAAGGTTGATTTTAAGGCTAGGCTAGTCAAAATATCATCGTCTGGACCTCCTGAATTTTTCGCCGTTCTAGTTGACACCGTCGTGGACAGGATACCTCTAGCTCTAGTTGTTGTTTACTTCCCTCCCAATATATTTAGTAGTGATACACTTTCTTGTTTTTCGCAACGTCGACATCCGATTGTAATTATTGAGGGCGATCTTAATAGGAATTTGCTTTGTAGTAGCAGTGGTTTTGATGATTTTCTACATTTTTTTCAATCGTCTCATCTAAACGTTATTCACCGAAGTCTTCTTACTTTTTGTAATTGTAAAAACCCATCTCTCTTGGATTATAGCATTTACACTTCAAAAGTAACCAAATCAACACTGAATGCAATCATTTCAAAACCATGTGCATCCAGTTCAAAACCATGCACAACCAGATCAAAATCACTTGCAACTTTTTCAAAAATGTAACAATTTTTCAAATTCAATAACAACTATTTCAATTTCTGAAAGCAACTATTTCTATTTACTAACAACCCTTTCAATGCCAATTACAACTTTTTCAAATACAAAAGCAACCCTTTCAAATTCAATTGAAACCATTTCAAACACAAATATAAATATAAATCATAGGCGAAAGCCAATGTAGTAATTCCAACTATCAGAGGGAGAAATGTGACTCTAATAGCCGCTATAAATACGTAAGGGGTTAAACATTTTAAAATAATTTCAGACTCTACTTATAACTCGACAAAGTTTTCATTTTACTAAGGGAGGGACGACCGAGAAATGGATGATGCTTGGTTTATTATGGACAATGCGCGAATACATAAAACCGCAGAAGTTCGTGATATCATCTACAGCAAATATTTTTCCTTAAATTTTTTCCTCCTTATTCGCCTATGCTTAATCCAATAGAAAATGCAATTTCCAAAATGAACACTTCAGCTAGGCGGTTACTTTCTGCAGAAGAGCAAAATGATTGAACTCTCATTAACCCTATTGAATTTGAAAAAGTTGTTGCATTTTTGAAAAAGTTACAAGTGAACTGGTTGCACATGATTTTGAAATGGTTGCATTCAGTGTTGATTTGGTTACTTTTGATGCGTAAATGCTATATTTCTTTGTATCAAATAAGGAAAGGATTCGTTATCATAACCAAATAACCTCTCCTAGTTCTTTTGATCACGACCTTATTTATGCTTTTTTGCCGTTTATAAAATCATTCAAATACCGAAATTATGACACGGTTGAAATTGATAAGCGAATTGATAATTAAGTGAAGCTTCTTTGTTACCCTGGGAACATATTGGAGACTATGCGAATGATGATGAACAACTTGTTTATTTTTACAATCTTATTTCATACTTGCATGATAAGTACGCTCCTTTACGAATTAAACGCGTCTTCACTCCTGGCATCCCGTGGCATAGCGTAGAAATTGATTATATAATAGCTGAAAAGAAATATCTTTATCACAAATATGATATCTCCAGAAGGAAAGAGGACTTTCCCCGTTAAAACGCAGCAAAAAGGGGTATTTGAATCGAATTCTGGACCCATCGTTGCCACCTAAAAAACTGTGATCCAATCTCAAACACAGTGAAATTTGTGACAAAAATGTACCTAGATGTAACTTGGGTTCCGAAATTTTAAGCTCATATTTTGCTTCTGTCTCAAATCTACCATACCATCACTCAAGTTTTGCTAATAGCCAGCCCTCTGAGATTTATGACGGTTTTAGTTTTCGTTTCATCTCTCACGATGGAGTCTACAAATCTATTATATCTATTAAATCTGATGCTTGTGCATCTGACGATATTCTTACTAAAATTTTGAAAATGATCTTTCCCATAATTTCTGATAGTTTGGTCTTTATTTTTAATTCCTGTCTTACTTACTTGTGATTTCCCCAGTGCTAGAAAAAAGCAATAATTATATCCGTGCCCAAGTGTTGTAATCCTGTGATTCCAAGTGATTTTCGGCCTATAAGCTTGCCATGTTTGCTTAGCAAAGTATTAGAAAAGCTAGTGAACAACCAAATACTACAGTATCTCAATGAAAATAAGCTAATATCTGGATTTCGCTCTGGGCATAATTGTGAAACAATCGTGTTAAAAGGAACTACTGATATATGAACTGCGTTGGATAATAATTAGTACACAGCGTTAGTATTACTTGATTTTAGTAAGGCTTTTGACTCCTTTAATCATGATTTGTTGTTTGTCAAACTACGGATGTGGCGTTGCTCTTCAAATGAAACCACTCGTTTTATGTATATACCATGTTTATTAGTTGAGAGATGCTGGGTCACTGGCTACAGAGGTGAGGTTTAACAAAGTGATAGCAAACAACCAGTACTTCATTTATTCTGACTAGATCCGAAACTATAAAGGTTAGGGCACATGCCACAACGGAAGAGTTATCAATTTTCGTCTTATGCAGTTAAATTAATAAATAATTATTTGGTAGACGGTGTCTAGCAGATTAGAGGGGAAACGAAATGTCCGGGTAGGAGGATATATATAACGGAGTGCCACAGGGATCAGTTCTTGGACTGTTATTGTTCTGCCTCTTTATCAATGATCTCCCTGATCCGCTTTATGATTACAGCTTTACGCTGATGATGTTCAAATGTACTTGTCCCTTTTATAGGAATGATTTGCATCCTCCTGATCTTCCTCCTATATACCTAAATGGAGTACTCCTTCATTCGAATAACAATCTGAGTTGCTGTGACCATGTAAAATAAACTCTCGAGAAAATATACAGCATTCTAAGGCATCTTTGGTTGACGGCTAAATTTGTTTCCATTAAAGATAAAGCTTTTTAAGTCCCTACTGTTGTCGCACTTTACATATTACAGTACTATTTACCCTGTTTTAGGACAGAATGTCATGGCAAGCTTAATGTTGCTTTTAACGATTGTGTGAGATTTGTTTATGTATTAAATATGTAGGATCATAGTGGGTGCCGTACGCACCGAAACGACATTTTGATGCGGCGGATTTATAATTTGGTAATTTGAAGCTAAGCATGGACTTCTGACGGCTCAGCCTATGCTGGATTTTGTAGCACATTACTGTGATTAGGGATTTTGTTTTAGTATATTATGAATTCCTCTGTAAATTCCAAGTAAATATATAGGTGTATACAGGGTGGTCCGGAAATGATGATACAAATTCAAAGGGCTGAGAGTAGACCTAAAATACAGTCGAAAACTTTATATTGTATGACTATGGGCTGAATTCTGCTTTGTTTTCGAAATATGTTAAAAAATTTCTCAGAAACTACTGAATTCTTTTATCGACATATGTATCTTTCAACTTCATCATCATCATCAACCTGTTTCGACTCACTGCTGGGTATAGGCCTCTTTTCCCTTGTGTCATTTTTCCCTGTCTCGGGCTAATCTTGCCTACGTATGTACGTATGACCCTTTAACTTAGGGAACAATAAATATTTTTCATCAAAATCGTTTCAGAAGTTAAAAAGTAGGACTAAACTATTAAAATTACGAAGTCGGTCGGTTATGACTTTATTGATATGTTTTTACAGCTTTTCCTATTCTGTAATTTCAGACTAAAATTCAATCTGCTATTTGCTATTTTTAAGTCGGAATTTACTACTTTTTATGCGCTATTTTAAAGTGAAGAATCCAGTTTTTCAGAAGGAAATTTCTTCTTTATTTCGAATGGTGCGTATTGTAGGAAGTTTCCGAAGTGCACACATATTGTTGTAAATTATTATGAAGGTAAATTGAACAAAATTTTGGGAAGTTATTAGGCATTTTCAGGACTGAAATTTTCGATGGCGGGAACCTCCATGCAACTATCCCTCTCCCACTCATGTCGTGTTAGAAATAGAACGAATTGCTTCACCTTGGTTGTATAGGGCTTATGCAATTTCTCCCTTCTCTTTATTCAATGCTATTACCGCATCCGTATCCATATTCGCCAGACCTGGCCCCCTCAGATTATCACTTGTTTCGGTCAATGGCGCATGGCTTGGCAGGGCTACACTTGGCCAATTACGAAAGGGTTGCCAGTTCAGAAATGTAAAATCAATAAAAAATTCGAAGAGAATTTCTTTATATTCTCAATTCGAAAATCATTCCATATCGAAATGATTTGGTTCCTTCTTTCCGATTTAGGTATTTCTTCTTCTTTCTTTCGGCCTGGCTTGCTTAAGTGCTGTCTTATAATTTTCTTAGGAGACAGCATTAAGAAAATTATAAGACAAGAGAGCACTGTAAAATATGTTGGTCCATCTAAGGATTTACAGCCGCTAAAGTGACAGTTTTTTTAAAGAAAAACCTTAAAAAATACTTTTTTGTCGGGCTACTAAGCATGGTAATTTTTATAAGATTTTTCTCTTCTAGGGAGAAACACAACCGCCCGGAGCCCTCATTTTTGCCGCTCTGGGCATTTGTCCGGCTTGCCCCCCCTTAGATCGGGCCCTGATTGAGTCCATAGTAGGCGATTCTCTCCTTTTCCACATATTAAAATTATCTTCTAAAAACTATAATATTAACAAGATCATTACATTACAAAGAAAATATCATTGCCCTTCATTTATCAAAAATTATTTAAAAAATATTTATTCCAGCTTTTAATGGTGGTCCATTTTAAAAACTTTTGCAACACGTACGGTAGTTTGGCTGCTTATATAGTTGCATTTTTCGTTCGACTTTCGGGAGGTGAACCTCTAATGGGTCTGCCAGCTTTTATTCATTATCCAGGTTATGATGAAGCCGGCCAACGTCAACTATTTCCATTTCGAACCATGGCCATGACTCTCAGCTTAGTAACGTTGATATTTGTCTCGTGGTGGACAAAGTACACACATATGCACTTTATTAAGAAGAATCAAACTAACTACTTTTTTTATTCATAGGATGATGTTTGAATCAGGACGTTTAGCGCCTGGTTACGATTATTTCCGATGTGTAGTCAATATACCAGAGGATGTACAGCGAGTTGGTGAACCATCTGAAGCTGGAGAACAAGTTAATCTCATCTCTTTTTATGTGATATCATTTTTGTTGTAAATCTAAATATTATTTACAGATGTCTGTAATGGCTGGATCAATGGGTCGAATGTATGGTGCTGCAACTATGGTTGGCAAGGATGAGCGAAATGGTCGAATAAATCCTGCCTTAGAACCTGATGATGATTTACCAGTAGTAGAAGCACAGAAGAGCCTACAGATGAGTGGTGGTGGTGGACAAGGTGTTGCTGTACCAAGTACGGATCAAGGTCATACTGCCTTTTAATGTAAAAAAAGCCTGAATGGATTTAAATCGTATAAGGGTCTATAAATTTATATGTTGTTTTAAAATTTTGTACTCAGGTCTGGAAATTGGTCCGAAATAATCAAATGATATCAATATAAAAGGATGCAATTCTGTGTTATTTCCCGGAAAAAGGGAAGTGAAGCACCTATAGGAGTAGTTTTTAAGAACACCCGTAGTAAAACTGAAATTGCAATAAGAATTTAGAACTGGTACAACTAGAGACAAACACAAAACCACTGCAACTGATACATATCATAACTTAACGATAATTAGTGTAATTGTTTTAAATTTATGTATAGTGCAATTTGAATTGCAGACAGTATTTTAAGAGCTGATATTGACTTTCAACTGTAGATAGAAATGATGGAATATGTAGTTATTTCTTTTACAAATTTTTTTTTTTAATTTATCTTTATTGTTAACTTCTAGCATTTTCATTAACATATAATATATGAGTCATGAGAGTTTTTAATAAGTGCGACTGCAAATTGTTAGAAAAATTAATTTCATAAAAGCAAACACAATTTATTCATAATTCTAAAGTAATTTCAAAAAGAGATTATGATTAGTAAAGGAAGGAACAATTTTGAGAAGCGATATTTTCTCTTCATGCCTTTGGTTGCTGATCAGTGAAGGAAATGTATTTTAAAGATGTGCTTTGTAAAATTTAACTCAAAACTTTGGAATATTCAATGGAAACATTTACAGGTCTAATTATTTTTGTTTTTTGTGTCCAGCAAAAAAATAAATATGATGCTTAAATGTGATGATATTGAAAAATAGCGTTAACTTGGTAGATGTAGATCTTTCGAAATTTACTTAAAGAAGTTTAGAAGTAATTAACTACTACGATTATGCTTCTTAAACTAAGGTTGTGAAACTAACGCAATTCTCTCTAGCTGAGACAGATAAATGATATAGGAGTCCTGCTGAGGTAGACGAAGAAAGTCTCAACACCGATGGCTCCATCCAGAGATGTGAATCCCGTGTTTCCTTGAGTACAATAATTTTGTCGAGTATGTAACAGCCAGGAGCAAGTTGTTTTTATTTACAACATTAGTGCGATGAAACCATCACTTCGGATACTTATTCCTTCTTCGTTGTGGTGGATATATTTGCTTTTTCCGTTCTAGTTTCTCCCTGGAATATTGAATGAGTTTATTGTACATTATTGTACAATGGTATTTTTTCGAATGGAAGTAAGAAAACTCCCGCACAAAGGGATCATCTTACAGAGCAATAGAAAAGAGTTGAGTTTGAAAATATGTGAAGATGTGAGCATGTGAACTTTCAGAAGAAAGCATTTGATATGCTGTTCGCGTTATGCAATTGAAAGTAAACACGGCAGAAGAGAAGTTATTTTATAATGGACAGGAAAAATTTCTTTAACATGAGTTCATAAAAATACGATCCTGTAGCACAGAATTAGGAAATTTCACAGCATGAGGTCAAGGGAAATTTGAACAAGTTTTCAAAAGCTATGCGCTTAGCAGGAGAACCATTACTTCATATTTCCTTTTTTATGCAATATCTGTCAGTTGCGAGGAACTAATTGTCAAACCACATAGTTTTGGTATTTTTGCGATATACCACTTCGAATATGCTGTGCATATTGGGTTGCAGGAAAAACATATTCAATTTGTTTCATATATTTTAAACAAAAAAATTGATGGTGGTTATTGCCATGAAGTTAGGCAATATTACTATTGCTTTTATTTTCCGCAGGGAAATTTATGTGTTTTTTAAGTTTTATTTTTAACTTTACCTCATCGTTTATGAGTAACTAACCAAAAACCTTTAGGTGAATATAATCAAAATGATAAAGTGAAATGTACATTAAGTAAGAATTGCGTGAGCCTTGGCATATTATTCTAAATTTTGAGTTTAATCAGTTTTTAACATGAAAAAAATAAGATACTAATCATAGGGAACAACAGGCCAATGTAACAGTAAGTAGCTCTCCACTACTATACAAGAGTTTAATAATTGACGGAGTCAGCGTCAATTCTTCAGTTAAAACAAGAATTTGAAAGTCTTTCACTAAATTCACACATTACTTCAAAATCAGAACTAGCAAAATTTATAAGTAAGAAATCAGGTTTATAAATTTGCTCATTCAATATACAAGGTTATGAGCCCATAATGTGATATTATAATATTTACATTTCTTTCTCATACTTTCTTTGATTTTCTAATTCAAATTTGCACCAACCATGGTTTTTTTTTTCAAAATTTCGAGTTCTGAATCTAAAATAAACTGTTTCGCTTCCTTTTAGGACAAGGTTCACTGTTTTCTGCTGTTAATATTAAATTATATATATTTTAAATAATTATAAGAGGTATTGTAAGACTTACTGCTTGATGGAACTTGCGATGATACCCTTGCGCTTTCATCTTCAATTCAATCTTTATCAGTTACAACTACTACTACTGTGAAAAATCTCATCTAAAAGCGGGTAAAACAGCAATTCTTCCTGGCAGCACCAGATGAGGAATTATGTTTCTTCACATCTAAATATTCTCTCTTCATAGCCTTTAATTTTGCTGGAATTTGTTCCGCAGTCCGAATGTATCGCAATGCTTTCATTTCTTCCATGACCGATTTATAAATTTCGATGTTTTTCGGAAGAAAAGTATCGCTTCCGCCCAGTTCTGGTAAAATATTTTCTAAAAATTGCATCATTAAAATACAACAACAAATAATAAATAGGACTTATTTCATGAGACAGTAATCGCACAATTGTTAAAAAATTCTGCATTTCTTCCAAATCCAATTAAATTTTTAATCCTGCAACAAGTGTCACAACACAATTAAAAATCTTATTCTTATCGGGATGAACAAACACACAAGTATATCTTATTTGAGCATAAACCCAATTCATTTGAGTTTAAACCCAAATCCGATTTTCTCTTACCATTTATATAAATCTGTTTATGCCAGTTGATTGTAGTAATGCGATTGTATTCACCCACAAATCTAATAAAGTTTTAATTCACTCCGGAGTAAGGAGTAAAGCTATAATTTGTAATTTACAAGATTAATACAAAACCAAATTCACGTATTAACCCTTATCGGACGCGAATTTTCACATGCTTGATTCTCACCAGGTTGTAGTTATTTTTAATA
>QYTT01085512.1:37921-75285 GCA_006980735.1 Dasypogon diadema | reverse complement strand
GAAAAATAAATCAAACAAGGAAGTTGTTGAAATTTAACAACGTCATATTTGATGTTTCAGTGCGTAGAATCTGGTGTGGTGATAATTTCCCATTTGAGACATAAGAAATACATCAATCAAAGATGTAGTTGTTCAAAACAAACAACGTTCATATTTGAATTTACCGTTTGCGGAGTTTGGAGTGAGTTCAAATGATACTTTTGCAACTTTTTTGCGCAATCTGAAATTGAATAATGTTTCCCTTCTTATTTCAACTACCAAAAATGCTTGAATGATAGAACTTTTTAATTAACATTGGAGCCGTTGTTAAATTAAACAATACTAAATTGATTAAATTAAATACTTTCTTATTTGTTTTTACCAATTTTTGCCAAATAATAATATAATTACGTAAAATTGTTGATTTTACCAACGGATTTTTCTATCAGTGTAGCAATGTCCCCGGCTGCTATCATTAGTGTATTCGCGTTTTTGAATTATGTCAAGGAAAGATGCTGCATGAATCTTTTTCTGTATAAATACAAAAGACGCACATTAAGTGACTCATTAAGTTCGATTTAGCACACTCGTTTATCTTAAGTAGTAGAGGGCGAATACGATTAACTGAGTCCACCTAAGTAAACGAAAATAATATTAACCTCAGCTTTGCAAATAATATACGAGTTTGGTAGAAGACGGATGCACGCAAATATATCTCCCATCGCTCCTTCGGAAGCCATGATTAATTTAATATTTCGAGCATAATATATTTCTGGCACGCTAAAAATATGAAATCTCATGCCTCCTCTGCCTGATGGAATGGGAAGGGGCTCTTGGTAAACTTGCTCCACTGACAGTGTAAAGGTAGCTCGGAAAGGTTCAAGTTTAATTTTACATCCAAAAATGTAAACACAGCCGGTTGAAAATTACGTTTACTCAGGCGCCAGTATTTAAATACACACGTGGTTTATCGCTGCCATTAAATCATTTTACGCCAAGAAAAAAATTCAGTGCGGTCTCCAAGGATGTGTAAGGATTCCTGGCAGAGGATATACCCAGCACAAACACCGTTCTCATCACATGGCACAGCATATACACTCTGGTGACGAGTATACTTTCTCCACTATCTTGGTTCACCGGTTAAGGGCCTCGATTCCTCTTATTTGTCCAAATATATATATATATACACATATAACTATGGCTGCGGAAAGTGTTCGGCGTCGTGCTTGGAAAGATCTCGTAATTCATAGGAGGTCTTGCATCTTAGCAGACGCTTAATTTCAAATACTTGAAGAGTGAAAGGGGAAAATACATATTTTTGGTTAGTCTGGGCTTCATCCAGTATTTTGTTGCACACCCCGTCCAATTCTGTGCCATGCATCCAACGAATAGTTTAACCGATTTTGTATATCTTACTCTGCGAACAGAACTACTATGATACTTTTAAATGTGGCGTTCAAATTTATTTTTGGAATAAACTCTATTTTTGTAGATTTATTTCTGGGAGAGTATTAAAGTACAATTTATTAAATGGAGACTGATGAAATGGCGTGCGTCCTTGGTGCATAGATCGGATTTTGTTAAAATAATGTGGTGTACAAAGATACATAGATGCAAGCCATGCTGACTAGGTATTTGTTCGTCAGATTAAAGAGCCACTACATCCGACTGGCATTATGGAATTCTTTGCTGCAAAGGCCAGAAAAAAATTTCGATTTATGTGAGCAGAGAAATTATATTTTTGCTGCAAGGATCATTCAAACTAAATTTTAAGATTTATATAAGTAAAGGCCTCCTGTTTATAACTCGTGTAAATCGTGTATAAATTTTCTAGTTCTCAATGCTATTTCAGTATATTTGTCCGATATCAATTAGTTGAAACAGTTTTTTATTATGAGATTTGTGTGGATTTTTATATATTATCATAATATTAAATTATTCAAAAATATACTATAAAACTTAGATTATTTCTAAATTCCCTTAAGGAAAAGGAGATGTATAAATAATTCTATTGCGTATTAATCAGATCAAATCAATTTTTTTTATGAAATAAATAATAATACAAAAACAAACCTGCATTAAATCAATCTTGTCTCTTCTGACATGCTATACATGCTCTCACAAAAGTATCTGATTAGCACTGTTATTCTTTACACACAATAATAAATAGTATTGTTCATTGGGAAATCAGTTGAAAACCTTCGGGAATTGCACAAATGGCAGTTGGGCTCGAACTTGTAACCTATAAGTTTCTTCTTCCCTGTAAGCTATCACCGAGCGGGTTGAGGCACATGTCTACAGATTTCCTCCTCTGTTGGCGTGGGTTCAAAACCTGCATAGAGCGCGGCGTTCTATCTGGGTACCAGTTGGTTGAGGCAATTCTACTGACGACTTTTACCTGAGAAGCCAATGGTACGTTATACAGAAATTTCATGCCATAAATGCAACATTTGTCAGGTTAAAATTTCCCAATCTCCTCTTCTCTAATTTCCTTCGGCCTATGCTGTGTTGTGTGCATCAATGGGTTATCCCCTTAGCTTAGACAATACTTTAAAAAACACTTCTTGTGTGAGGACACGGGGGCCAATCTTAATATTCAATACCCTTGTTTCGGATTTGGCTTTTTTTTATACCAGATTGACGTACACTTATCTATATGAAAAGTTTTTTGAAGTTAAGATCCCCAACTTAAACATGGTTGTATACCTTAATAAGGTTTCTATAATAGATAGTACATAAAGCCCTGCTGGTTTCATACGGTATGTGAATATCAATATGAAAAAATAATAATATTTTGAAATTCTTTATCCGCACCACGCCAGGGTTCAATCGGGTTGTGGCACAGAATTTCATGGGCGCGGGTTCGATTAATACAAAGTTCGCCGTGATGGGTATCAATGGTTGAGATAGTTTCTCTGGGAGATTGAATAGTACAAATTTCATGGCAAAAATTGTGGCTTACTTTAAACATTTGTCAGGTTAAAATTTTTAAAATCGTAAATTTTCTTTCATCTAAGCTGTGCTGTGTACATTATAGGGTTTTCCCTGAGCGTAGGCAAAACATTTAGAAAAAGACGCAACCTATGTATATACTTTGTAGAACATTAACCTCTTTTTAGAAGTCAGCTTTAAACCTGCTCGGCAGTCAATACTAATGCTGTTAATATATTGTTAGTATCCGAATATTGAGAGGCAGGTGGTTGTCAGCATATATCCCTGTGGTACTCTATTTTCTATAGAATATGTCCATTATTCCATTATTGCTCAAACAGATTATAGAAGATATTTATATTGAACATTTTTCCAAAAAGGCCTGCTGCGCACTTCTCTTCCTTTCCTATGGTGCCTCGCTCATTTTGAGTGCCGACAGGAGAAGACATCAAAATATGTTTAAAATACTATCTTCACTACCCTTATAAATATTTTTATTACATATGTATTACTCCTTTCATGTCATTTCATGAACACTGATACTAGGAAATCATCGGATACCCATTTTATACTGAAAGGAAAAGTTTTTGAGAAAGATGCCCTTTGGTGAATATTTCGTCCTTCTGAGTAATTTCTCTACATCTTTTCAGTTCTTTCCTGTCTTTTCTGACTTCTCTGAAAGATGTCTTGTAACAACTTAGCTCTACTTTGTAGTAAATTCAAGAATACTTTAAGGATAAAAATATTTGTACAAAAAAAAAATCAAAGGATGTTTTGTCCTTGAACTATGTTCCGCTTATTGTACTCATACTATGTTCTATTATAAAGAGAAGAGCTTTGGATGAAAAAATGATATAAAGTGTCAAAGATGGGCTCAAAGATCAAGAAATTGAGTATAGTAACTCGATTCATATATGCACTGTTATAACTAATTAAGAATCACGAAATTTCGTGCTGCTGCTGTTCGATTCGGATATTCTTACACTGTTATCGATGAATTCAGGCTGCCACTATGGTGTACGAACTTTGGCACATGTACGGCTAACACAATAGGAAATGTAATGATTACAATATCGAAGCCGTATCGTATACCATCGATTACTATCCATTACTTTTTGCAGAATAACAGAATATAACAAATTACATTTATATAGCGATGTCCTATGAAAGTAATAGCTTATCGATTACTTTCGACATTACAAAATAATGTAATATGTAGGAAATTTAACATTTTCCATGATATATTGTTTTCTATATATACCACTTTTAAAGCTTAGCAATAAGGGATGGTTCGTGAATATGATTACTTTCTACCATTTCGTTTTGAGGAATTAAAACATTATCACTGTTGTCGAATTCATTATTAGATGTTTCAATGTTTTGATTACTCTGTTTTTCTACTCTTTTAAAAATTTATCCTCTTTAGCAAGCTTTTAAAATCTTTACTGCTCATCACTTCTTTAAAAATTCAACTAAAAGAATAGATATAAATGTTCTGCCAAAACGGGGGCTCACGGAGCCTTAAAGACATTAACGTCCGTGAAGTTGGAAGACTATTAAGGAACCAAAAAGTTCAAACACCGTTGATGGCCGCTAATTTAAATAGACCTAACGAAACACGACAATCTCACCCAATAAAACAAATATTGAAATATTGTGGAGAATTTTTGATGATCTGTGGCTATTTCAGCCGGTACAATTTGGTTCCGTTCGTAAAAATTAAAAGTATAACTCCTAAGGAAGGATATCTTACAATTTTGCAAGAAAATGTTCCAAATCTAATTGAAATTTGTGAATATCTTGAAAACGGAATTATTTACCTTCAAGTTGGGGACCCAAAACATACAGAAATAATTGTTAAATCTTGGCTAGAAAAGCAATCATTTAATATTAAGGTTATTACGGCACAAGGTCTGTATCTGAACCCCATAGGGACTATTCTAAAAAACGACCAGTAAGTATTGATGAATTACTGGAGTGAACTGGTTAAGAGTTTAAGAGTCTGATAAGTCATAAAAAACAAAGGACTTTGGACTAAATAATCGAAGAGATTTTTTTTTATATATATTTTAATTTAAATGAATAGTGGTGCAAAATGGGACAAATGATATCCTGAATTATTATTTATTAACTTTGTAAAAAATGTAAATAAAAATGAAGTGTGTAATCTAAGTTTTCCACGCTAAACTCGATTGGCTCATGCATTACTTTTTGCAATACCCTGTAATGTATAACAACAAAACAACGTTTATTATTACTTTCATCAAATACTCACTTTCCTGCTGGACACAGTTACCCTAGACTTTCTATCTGCCTTTTTGACGAGGAAGTTTTTCCGTCCGACCCTCGTCTTATTCCCTTTCGTACAAGTGAATAAAACATCTTCCGCAAATTCAACGGCGAAGTTTTTGAGCCTGGTTTCCTCTTTCTCAATTTTGTTTTCAGATTTCTTTTTTGTCATTTCTGCTCTCAATTTTCTCGTTTTACACTCACCCGAATTCAATGAAATAAGCACAAAGAGGAATTCGTAAAGCTTCGAGTTTCCTTCCTCCTGCGGCTAATTGAAAGCAAAATTTGAACCGGAAGTACAACCCCGCTCTTTACCGTATGTGTCATACCCTTCCCTTCATTTTTCGACCGGATGTGTCCCTATCCTATCCCTTCCCTCTATTTTTCGTGAGTCGGACGCGCAAAAACTTCCTCGTCAAAAAGAGCACTAAGTATTTCAGACGGAGAAATGTATGTGTAGTTGAGTGTTGCGTAGTAATATATACATAAACCTTATTATACCTCAGTTATATTATATTGCTATAGGTTTATTTTGTTTATATTATATATAAAATGCAACTAAACTTTAAAATGTTTTTTGTTTTCCAGGTAAGGATATCCAAGCAATTATTGGTAAGATAGAAAATTTCTTAACATTTATAACATTATTCTTCGCCTGAAGCTATTTATATCAATGATAAATTCTAACAATCTATAGAAATTTTGGTGGTAGAAAAATTGACTCACAATTTGAATAATTCCTAATAAACACGTCATTATCCATGGCTAGAAAAAAGTATCTTGTGTCAAATAAAATTGTGTTAACATATTCATTGTATTGTTGTGAGCCTCCATAAATAATACTAAAACGGTCGCTTTCAGATAAATATGAAAGCTATCTGTTTCTAGAAAAATATGATAGGAAAGAGGTGATCACTTGCATACCAGCTAAGTGCAAACAGGTTTTCGATTAAAAGTAAAAAAGTAGAGCTAACCGTTGTTTTGCCGGACGACGATTGGAAAAAAATGTTCATCAGTAACCGCAGAGACGGAGAGAGAAGGCAGGGGAGATACGATCGAATGTCGAAGGCCCTAAAAATTATAAAAAAAGATTGAATCAACCGTCACTTAATGAAAGGCTTGTAGGAAGAGATCATCTCATAACATTGTCGACGATATAAGGCCATAAAGACGATCACCTTTTATTCAAGAGCATATCAATGTTTAGCACTATCAATCTATGTGTGTGCGTGTGTATGCTTGCCATGGCATTCATAAGACAAGTGCAAATGAAGATTGAATGGGAAGGTGAATAAAATAAATTCTACAATTCAAAATGTTGTGTTCCACAAAAGTCTTGTAGTTTGAATGAATCGCAACTAAAGTTGAGGCAAAATCAGAGCCCGTAATGGGACCCATTTAGGACTGCTTAGCGTTCGTAAATTACCCACGTGTCTATGGTTGCATAATTTCCGAAAATATTCATAATTTATGACTACCTGAATGGAAATAGCAGCTGAAGGAGATGTACGGGGCGAATGAGAGATAAACGACGACCAGTTTGGTTGAACAGCAATTTAGACTCCCCATAAACTAATGACACAAAATGACCTCACAGTGGAAATTTCTTTCTTTGGTTACTGTCCAGTTTCTTGGGCTTTCTTGCTTTCTTCTTTTTTTTAAAAATTTTCCGTCTCTTTATATCACCAGGCAGACATTCATTCTGTGTACAGTCAAGCTGTTTCCCGGTAACCTAATTTTAGGGAATTGGCCATTAAAACAGGTCTTCCGCCACTTGTAGAGAATCCCGAGCCACAGCAAACAGAAATCCTTGGATCGTAAATCAAAAGATAATTTTTCCGGCGTGCATGTGTGCGTATGACAATTTCGTTACTATACAGTTTCAAGTGTAAAAAGCTTACGTTGCTACTCTCCTCACCTCTGCCCATCATCAGCACAGGGTTCAAGCTTGGTTATCCCTGCACATAAGGATAGGTCAGGTCCTCTATTATCACCTTCCCTATAGCTTTACAAGGCGAACAAAGCTGTAGCGATATCTACGCAAATCGTACAAAAGCACGGAATTGTCCTGGTGCGAGATCCAAAATAATGGTGCGTTTTAAGGTTGCGGCATAAAATGCTTCTTTTGGGGTGGATTGAAGGGTGAAATAACGACATCCGGACATGGTGAACTTAGGGCTATAAGGGAACGTTTTCGAATTGTTTTTGGTAAGAGGTCGTTAGCCGTTGCTTTCACTTTTCTCCCACATGCACCGGGGGTGTCTCCATGGCAGGAATGATACACGCTCGGCCGCTTATGAAATTTTCAACTTTATTAAACTGCAATTAAGGGTGTGGTAATGTGTTTTAGATGTGCAAATTGTTTTCATTTGACCCTCCCGCAGAGAATATAGGTCAAAGCAGGCGTCAGAAGTGTTATTTGTCTAAAAATTTTGGTTAAAGGGTTATTACTGATATATATATGAATTCTCATTAGGTGAAAATTTCAGGTGTATTATTAACATTTCTAGCATAGTTTAGTTCGATTGGAAAAGTCACCCGAGCTTTTTATCATTCAGATTCATTTCGGCTCGATTTAGTTAGTTATGTGGAAAAAAATTAAAATTTCTTACCAAGTTGAATGACCACTACCAGAATTATTTAAATTCTCTTTAAAAATTTCGTTATTGGTGTTTAAAATAATTTCAGATTATTTACACTCCTTAATAGCTTGCTTTTCTCGGAAATATTTTATAGAAATAGGTAGACTTATAGTACTCGATGTCAGTCTGGAGATACAGAAGCGAATCTGATGGCAAGGGAAGTTGGAAAGTTGTCTAGTACAAATTGGATATCTTTTAAAATATATTTATCTTACGACATATGTATTTGTATTCATATCTAAGTTAGTTTTGGTTACTTGGGAAAATTATATTAATAGTGATACCGTTGATATAGAGTTTAAAACACTTATGGAGTGGCTGAAAAAAACTTAAAAGTAGGTATTTCTGCATGAGGTATTTTTTGTATTTGTGAACATTTTCTCCAAGGTAAATGTGTTTCAGTGTGAGGGTTTCATTGTGAAGATAGATACTCCATGTATTCAGCTTTTTGCGTTTTTTATAAAAATGGACAGGAAGAATGCAAAATACGGATAAACATTCTGCGAAAGTTAGAAATTGTCGGCCCAAGTTTCAAAAATTGACTTTTAACACCAGTACTTACATCTGGGGAATTTATCTATTAGGACCTATAAAATCAAATGATAATTTCTCCTAATGCCCATATTTGGGCATTACGATATCGAGCTCGATGATATCGAATCCGTTAGTATTACTGATCTTCATTTTTTGTGGAAGTTATACAGGTAATTAATCGATATATGGTATAGCAATCGATTCCTTGAAGTGTCCTGATCAACGTCTGTTCGGAGATCTTCATTCCTTAAAATCACTCCTTCCCCCTCAAAATGGCGTCCAGAGAATTTATGTCCTTTGATTCTGTTATAAGGACTTTATAACGAACTTATCACAAGGACATCACAGGGTAAAGATCATTCAATTGAAAGAGGATAAGTGTGGCTTTCCAACGATACTTTACTTGATGGGTTGTGTCCTTGAAAGGCTATTCAAGACCAAAATGGAAAAATGTGAATTTTGCGGTAAATATTGGTCAGAAAGTACACATGACCAAAAATTTACATTGCGCAAATAAAGTACAATTTTTCAGTTTTATAGCGCAATTTCAATGTAGGTTTTCTTTTGATTTTGATGAGTTCTATTTGTATACTGTTCCCCTATTATCCTTTGGATCATATAAATATTGGCCGACAGATTAAGTTTTCTAGCAAATAGCTTTGCAGACTTTGAATAATTTCTGATCGTCCAGGCACATATTAGACCTCATAATACCCTGAAAGATTCTGAATTTATCTTTTCGCTTGACGCTCGTTCAAATTATGTACTTGTTCAATGTGGTATGTATTCTATATTATAACATCCTAATTCTTTCTGCCAAGTCCTAACGAAAATTCAAATTTGTTGTAAGCCTAACTCCTAAATACTTATAATGACTGAAGATTTCTACATTTTCATTATTACAACTCCGTACCTCATTTGCAGCACACTTTCCTCTACAAATAAAGGTTACGACTTTCAATTTTGAGAGGTTTACACGAAAATTTCATGTCTTGCCATAAACAGCAAAACTTTTGATCATTTTTTTTAAGTTTTAATACGTTATCAGCTAAAAGAACCAAATCATCGGCATACATTAGGAGTGGAACCCTGATACCTTCCATTTCACATCCTTCTCCTGGTACAGCAGTTTATAGGTCGTTCAGAAACAATGTAAAAAGTATAGGGCTGAGGAGATCACCCTGCCGAACTCCCATACTTATATTAAATTGACTCGAAAGTTCTTTTCCACTCTATACAACCGCCCTCGAATCACTATACAAATCTTCCAGAATTTAGTAGATACTTCCATATTTAAAAGCTTATAAAACAGTGCGCGACGATCAATAGAATCAAAGTCTACAAAAAAAGCACTTTCTTTAAGCCTTGAGTTGGTATAAGTTAGCTATACAGCACAGATTAAAGATATTGGCCGTTGAATATCCCTTTCAGAAACTAACCAGACATTCATTTAAAACATTATATGCTTCTGCCAAAATACATAGTCTGTGCAATTACACTACTGTGAAGATCTTACAGATACTATCCTGAAAAGATGAACCGCAATAATTCATAGGGTGAGATGTATTTCCCTTTTATGTGGTGGGAAGATAATTGAAAACTTAAAAGAATCTTAACACAACGTAAGTTCTTAATAAATTCGGATGTAGGTAATAGCATTTAAGATAAGTGCTAAGTCCACAACTTGATGAACTAGCATAAAAAGAAAGCCAAACAGGTGTCGGATCAAGATTGAAACAGAGAAATTATTTTAAGTATATTTTATTTTAGAAAATCTAAATAAAACTTATAGAAACAATTCCAAAATAAAAATTCAAATCAAAAAATGCACTTCAAAACAGTACAGCACCTTCCTACAGTGCAGGAATAAATATTTTTATTTGCAGTTCCTCCAACTCGAGTGCACTGAGAGAACAGAAGGAAGTGATTTCCCAAAGATTTCTAAGTAAAGCACTTCAGTTTAGTGCTACACTAACCGAACACTTTCAGAGCAAGTGTTAAATTGCACTTTAATTCGGTGCAATATGCAAGTCCCAAGAGCTCCACAACGAGTCTGCTGAAAGACTGAACAAAATTAGAAGGATTGGGACTATTTATAGGTCGTGGGATTAGGGAAAGTCTTGATTTATGAATATCTCCAAACATCTTTGATTTATGGTCAAGTATTTGACGCATTTTCAGGCGCTTACTAGATCAGTTCCAATACGAATTTGATTCGACACTCTTTTTATATCCCCAAAAAAAGAAAAAGAGCACATACGCCAGTTTACAAGTCCAATGCAGGGATGTTGCAACAGAAAGGAAAATCCCGGCATTTTAACTCCCTAATAATCGCCCAACATTGCTTGGCAATTGTTAACATGGGCAAATCTTCCAACGAATTATCTGCAGTATGAGCTTTTGTCTTCTTTACATAAGCTCTTGTAATCTTTATTGGTTTGCAAATATATAATACTCGAGATGTTCATTATTATTCTTTTTATAAATTTTTAAAAATTTATTTCAGTCCGAAAACAATTTGGACAGGGGTTAGGCACGAAATCTAGAAAGACAGAGTCCAGAATGACAATATCCAGAAGCCAAAAGTTTGGACCATTATATTATGGACACTCACTCACAATAATCTTGTCCTTTATGAATTTACTTAAAAATAAATACGACAGTGGAATCAAGCCTTACCATAAAATCGAAAATTTGAAACACTCACAACAAAATTTTTCATCTTCTTATTTGGAGTGGAACTTAAATAAGTGAAATATTTTTTGACTCTTTTAGATTTTCTACATACTATAATCCTCGACGTAATTATTATAAAATTGCTAACTAAAGAGAAATTTTGATTTCTCAAATTTCCCTTAACTCCCTTTTAGATGAAAAAACTGCTTCTTGGCAAGAGCTGATGAAAGTCTGACCCACTATCCTTTACACAAAAAGAAAAATGATATTCAATAATATTTATTTTATTGAGATAAAACGTAATAGCTTCATTTTGAAATAACCGAAGAGATAACCAACGAACATAGGCTACACTTGACTCTGAAGAAAGTATGTATATCGCAAGTTCTTGAAGAAATCTAAGAATGTTCTGAAATGATCCCCTGAACTTGTTGATGATCAGTACCAAACTCGAAAATAAATAGAAAATTACATACATGTTTGTTAAATCATGGTATAATTTTGCTAGAGTGTATTAATAGAGAGCAATTTCTGGTTGGATGAGCTGTGACTCACTGAGTTTCATGCTCTAGGCTAAGCAGGCTATGAAGGCGTAAAGACGTCCTCCAAACACCACGCTCAACCCTAATGAGAGGCTGTCAAATATCTAGAGGAACCTTCGCACCCGAGAGAATTCCCCGCCATCCGCCGAGAATTGGCAGAAAAATTCCCTTCGGAAGTTACCCTCAGGACTTCCAAGTTCAATCTAGCCTACGAAAGGTGAGGAGAGAGGGACAGTGACGTGCAGCTAGCATTGCGTTTCGTGGCATCTTCCTCTGCCTATAATCAAAAATGACATCATGCCAAAACGGAAGGGGTGCGAGTTAGAAGAGATGGTATCTGCCTCTGTCTTCCGATGTTAAGGGGCTTGGTGGGCTACCCACCCTTGCCTTCGATTACATCTTGCACACGATGCTGTTCGATGTATTCCTTATTACAGGTGTCGCCTATGATAAAGACTGGACCGGAGCAAAGGTAATAATGGTCATACCAGGCCATGGTTGATTTAAACCAAATCGTAAATATACCTATATATATCTGAGGTTCTGCTGAGATAAGTTGGTTCAACAAGCGTTTGTTTAAGAAAAAAAAACAGTAAAAGGGGTACGTATACGTTGCAGGCTGTCAGGGCATACGTTAATCCCAAATTATTTTCCACCTAAAATAACTTTTAATATATCGAAACTCTATACCTTCATTAGAAATTTCACCTATTTTCCATGTGCTTCAGCCAAATTGTTCCAAAATATATATATATATATATAAGATCAATAAAGGAATGAAACCCAAAATTATAGGAATATATGTTTTAACGGAGGAGGTCCCAAACTATTAAGGATCACCGCGTTTTCCTTTCCTTTCTGTTATATTTCTTGCTTATATGTGGGTATATATACATATCGATAAATCACACAAATATGGGAAGTAATAGCGTCACCTTAGCATTTGAACGAGAATAATTCATTAAAAAAAACTGAAATTCATTCAATTCATCTTATACCACTAATTCAAAGCGAAATGTCCTTCCTTGACCAAAAAACAATCAGTCCCTGTATAAGGGTGTGTAGTATACAGAAATTTCATTTCATATTCTGAAATTTAATCCCACCCCTCGCGCGAATTTTTTCTGAATTTCTTTTGGATTTTGGCGTTTCTAGGTTTGCTCAGAGTATAAATTATTTGTAATTATTTAATAATACTGGAAATTACTACTTGCTCGTTTCTTAATTGTTTGTTCAGTTCACAGAATCCATTGTGCCCTTTCCCCACTAAGCTCCCCAACCTTTTGTACCAAACTTCAACTTTATAGGTCTGAGTCTATGACAAATTCTATATTTTGGAAAATTGGCCAGAAGAGGTAGACATATTTTGGTCAATTTCCCAAATATATAAGAAGGAGAAGGAACCATATAGAAGCAAGGGAACATGTGAAGAAAACCAAATAAAACCGCGTAAAAAAGATAGCATAAAAGCAAGTAAATCGCGTAAATGTGGATAGCCTAGATGGAATTCTTGGCAGCGACGATGTATATATATAATTAGTACTGGTACATATATAACTAGTAACTGTATTAAGCCAAATTTAAACAATATCAATTCTTAAGTAATAAGATCTTGGATCTGGATCTTTAAAAATCTGGAAATTAATACTTACTCTCACATATAGGTGCATTTTTCTAGTGTTCGATATTGGCAATACTTGTTGTCAAACTCAAAGAATGGGTCTTAAAAATGAGTAAACATGTATAAGATTGTAAGGAATAAAAACAAACAAGTAAAATTTACAACTCATTGCCTACAGCATAATAAACTAACGCCTTACACTCAGCAGCTGTTTTTTTTGCCTACAGATCTGGATGTTGTAGCAAAAAAAAAACACAGCTTATATTCATTTCTATACCTTTTGGATTTTTTCGTTTCCGGATTTTGTCGCTTTTAGATTTTATTGTTTTTGGATTTTTATTCTTAGTAAGAAAAAACGAAAACTGCCAAAATAGACTAAATACCCTTTGACCCTAAGGTTCTGAAATATTATTTGTCAAAATGCAGATTTTTGGCCGTCTTTTCTAAACATTTCTGAAGGCCTGCTTAATATTTCTGAAAATGAAAACATTTCATTATGGAAATTGCCTGATTAAGGCATGAAACCGGCTTTTAATAATAGCTACTTTCCAGCTTTTTGTAATGTACTTTGAGCCAACTTCAGTGTACCCCCAGGAATCACGAAGTATTGAACTTGTAATGATTAGATGCAATTTGCCACAGTCACGAGAAAATATTTACATTTAATTACAAGTCTGGCATGAAGCATTTATTATTAGCAAATTGGAAGTTTATCATCGTTTTTCTACACAAAAAACACTTTCACTGGCAGTTCATAGAGTGCTGTGGTGTCAATGAAACCGTAATTCCTACATTAATTGAAATGCTATAAAAAAAAAGTATACAAATTTAATTAAAATATCATTTCATTTTCATCGAAACAATTAATCAAAGAATTGATCGTATGTCCAACTGCAGCAGACTTAACAACACTTAAAGATTTAAAAGATCGCCTCAATGAAAGACAAAATTGTCGGGAGTGAAGTATGGGCAGAACACGTATATCTATATACACCGGCGGTTCGCAACATAAATTCATAGCGTAAGCATGTGTTTGGATGGGGGATAGGTGGGCATGTACACGTCGACCGGTGGCAGCCAATTTTCATACATGAATTTAGTAAACACACGTATAAAATGTACAGAAGAGCGTTCTTGGCGCTGATGACCACTTAAAATGAAATAAAGCTTTTAATTGAACGCGTTACCATGAGATATGCCCAGAATTTGCATTACGGCGGCAATAAACAAACAATTCAACGGCCAAAGGGGTAGTTATAGTTGTAAATGAATCACGCCTCCAATATTGTAACTATACGGGGCCGATTTGATAGTCGCGAAATCATAAAACATTTGTAATGCATCATAAATGAACGCGCACCACACCGGATCATAAATGAACAAACACACGTGCTGCCTCCCATTCCGCCGAGTAGTTGTTTCCGACACTAGGGCAAGCATATGTGAACAGTATCCCAGGCTGGAGTGCGCCTAGTGTGGCTCACGTCATCACAACCCAACTCGGCAGTTGCAAATTACAACGTAATTAAAATCACTCGTATATTTAACGTTCACGTTCCTTTGTGCTCCACTGTTTGTTAATTATCACCTCAAGATGAATGGTGAGAGCTTGCGTATCACTGCAGCACTCGCCCCCTGGCCCCATGGTTCACAACGTTAAATTCCACCGCAGCTCCACTTAGTGTTTTATGATTTATGAACTCTCATCACGTGATACCATTTGAATATGTTTTTCAGCTATTTCCACTCAAAAATTTATTTGTTTTACAAATTCCTTGCATTTTCTAAACATTTTCCCAGCACTCGAAATCCCGTATAATGCTACTGCTTACGTCTTTCTTTCGATACTGTGCCGCCTTCTTTAGCATCATCTTCCACTTACCTGCGGACCAATCTACCTCCGTATACCTGAGAACCCATCAAGCTGTGTTGATGAGCTATAAGCATGAAAATTAATAATCATCGCCGGCCATTCTTTTGAGGTCAGAAGATCCATTTTGGATTTTTCTTCATGGCATACCTTGGCGATCTCTTTTCAAATTTATGGCTGGCAATCAGCTGTCAGGTGCGTGTGTGTGTGTGTGTTGCTCACCTGTTTTTTGGTTGTAAAAATTTATCCCAGGTACAACGGAATGGAAGTGAGATCGATTCTTTGCCAAAATGGATTGTTTACCTCTTGGGAAGTGGAGACAGGAACCGTATTTCTGTTGAGATTTGAACCTAGTGTAACCTGAGATGTGCTGTCATCTTTTTATGATGAGATGAACTTAGTCTGAAGGTAATGAGAATTGGCGGGAATTTAGAATTCTTGCAAGAATCTACCTGTGATTTCTAGTCAGAATCTTACAAGACTATATCTTTTCTCTGATCTTTCATAGCATGCTTTTAATTAACAGGTGAACATATAAGTAAGAGTTAAATGCGTGTTACCTGAATCACGCAGTAGTAAAAGGTGGAAGCCATGCAAACGTAATTAATGAGAGCAATCATGAAAGCTACTATTATTAAAGGATGTAATGTTATGGTTGTAATTTGGTGATTATTCCTTTACAGATTTTAGGTATGTACGTGCAAATGTTGGTGTGCACTGTAAAGTACATTTTTTATTGGTTTTGGGTTACTTGAGCAACCGATATTTTTACTTTTCTTTTATATTTGATTGGAGGAAAAAATGGGTTGAGTAATGACAGTTTCTCGTAAAAATATACAAGAACTATACTAATAATAGCGGTAGGAAGAAAATATTTTATTCCAAAGTAAAATGTATCTCAGAGTGGACTTAAAAGTAGGAGTTGATATGGTGAAAGTTGCGTCAATAACAAACTAAATAAAATACTGAGTTGGATTTAAGAGAATAATGTGAATCTAATTTAAAGAAATATTATTCATAAATGAACAATTAAAGAACTTTCTCCTGAATCTCGCAGATATAAATTTTTGCTGAAGATTGAGACTTGGTAAAAAATAGTTACATGAATTCCTTCAAATATTTTTGAACATTCTAACAACTTGAATCACTTAAGAAAAATAGGGCCTTTAGTTAGTAGTTAGCCTCTTGAGATCCAGAAGAAACACACGAGAATGTGTTGGTCTTGATGCAGCGGTTGAACCCTTTAAGAAAAAGTTCTGTCTTCTTCGTATAACAATGTCTGCATGATTAATGGAAAGTCTAGACGGAGAATGAATCCTGAACTGAATGAGATCTTTGTTGTTCCAAATATTACCCAACTTTATAAATTCTGACAGATTGAGATAATTTGGACACGTTTTCATACAAAAGAACGTTCAAAGCTGCTCGTGAGAGGAGACCAAAAAGCACAGAAGATCTTATATGAGTTACTTCTGGGACGTAAAGTGCAACCTTAAAGCTGATTACCAGAAATACAGGAATCGCAGCCTCTGAAATAGCTTACGCAGCCAAAACCTTTCAAAAGCTAAACTAGTCCGGTAAAGTTGGTGATGAATCAAAGAAATTCTCTTATAATTCCTTGTATTATTTATTTTTGCCTTATTTTTCGGCTTATTTTATATTATTTATTTTTATACCTGCTATACGAGAAAAACCCAGTCATCATCCACCCTTCATCCCCATTTTCCTTTTCGCCAAGACTGTACTGTATAGCATCATAAAGTATCCCCTAAACTTTGACTTCACCGTAAAATAATCAAAGACTTCTGATCTGATGGAGGTAAGCTTCACCTCCATCGTCCTCACCAACTTTCCCCGTGCAGCACATATCATAGGGCGTTTCATAAGGTACTTGGGAATTTTGACGAGGCCAATTGAGACTCCTCTAACTATAGATCTACAGTAGTTCAATTTTGGCTAAAGCTTTTGAGACTCTTAATATCATAATTGTGAAAATCCTTCCTGCCAAGGCTGATCCAATTGATGAAATACCTCGACACTAATAATTCACTACTACCAGCTGCCCTTTCTTATCGAGCGTTGGCATCATTGATTTCATAACTTTGGAGAATTGAAAATAGTTTCAATTGATATCTCGAAGGCCTTTAAAAGGTTCTGGCACTCTTTCGTTTTTTCCGAGCATCTACAAACTTCTTTCCCCACCAGGATTTAAAGTTTCATTTCTGATAGTTTCATTCGTCCTATTTTCATGATATGATATCTATGTCGGTGTCCCGCAAGGCTCTGTGTTGTCTTCCATTCTATTTTTTCTCATCTTCCATCTAAGTTACAACTTTGCAGATAGCAGCGCCCTTGATTTCTTGTTCTCGTTGGAATCAATTGCTACTGATCACTCAATGACGATATAATTAAAATTATCACTGAAGTTGGGCGAATAGTGTCGAGTTTAATGCATTCAAAGCTATCTGATTTCCCTGGAAAGAACTTGAAACCCAGGTTGAGGTATCTAACAATTTTAGTTGAACATATCAAATCTTTGCTATTGCGCTCATTTGTAAGGTTCACATGAGATCCAGACTTAAACACAATTCTCACATTTAGACGAGGGCAGGACATACTGTACTCTCTACGTTGGATAAAGGCGCGAAAGATGTAGATCATGATGAATTTCATCGGGACATTTGACTTTAGAGTAAGACCGAAAGAGGTTAACTGAAATAAACTTTATATGCTCGCTGAATAAGTGATAAACCCAATATTTAGTCATCGCCCTCATAAGAGAAGGGAGAGACCCAGACGATATTTTCATACACAACAGTTTGTATGCTTTATTCTTACCGAAGAGTCTACTATATTCTAACATACGTAGAAGAAAGTCATCCATCACCAAAACCCATTTTAGCCGCAATAAAATTCTCCTCTCCAATGCTCCCAAGCATTTCAATTATTCTGAAGAGCAAAACGTTCTTGAAGATATTTTAATTTTTGCTTAAAGAGGACAGAGAAGCATAAATTGGACCACTATTTGTAATATAGTGTATGTAAATTTCTCTTTTTAATGGAATACAGTGGAGTGTGCTTCTTGGTATCTAAATGCTAATGTTCCACTCCCAGATACATTCTAAAATCTTTGGACGAAGGGAAGGGTCTGTACAATTTTTTGTGAGGTTTTATAAATGCCATTGGTTTGTTATGGTTTGATATTTTTTCTTTTTGATTGCTACAAAGTTCACAGAGTCTGGGCTAAACTCAGTAATGGGTAAAACGATTGCGGCTAATAAGGCAGTCACAGATTGAGGACGAAATTTTCCTTCACTAGAATCTCCAAAGAGTTTCCAGTCGAGCTAGCCAATATCCCTTTACTACCGAATAGTAGCTCAGGTTGAATGAGTATTTTGTTTAAGCCAGTCAAAACACAACGAATTTGGAATGGTGCGTGAATGCCTCTACAAAGGTTTCCGTACTCCACAAAGATATAAAGACTGCTTCAAATCCTGCACAGGCAGGCAGGTTTTGAGGCAATTCTACCGACGAGAATTGTACTTGCGAAGCCACTGGGATTGTTGCACAGTAATTTCATGTACAAAATTTGTAACTCATTTGCAACATTTGTCAGGTTAAAATTTCCTAATCTCCTCTTCCCTAAATTCCCTTCGCCTAAGCTGTTCTGTGTGTTGTAAACTGGAGTTACAAATATATTCCTTTTCTTTAAGGTATTGCCTAGAGGGTTCTCCCATGATTTTAAGCAATACCTTAAAAAATGATTATATTTGTAGGTCCAGTTTAAAACACGGTTGATGATTAACTATGATGACACGGAAGAATGGATATGCGTAATTTAATGTTAACTACAAATGATCTTCTAGATCTAGAAGTCTTTTACTCTCTCTTAATTCCAGATATTGTAAAAAGTTGAGGTTTAAAAGTTAAACAAAGCCTCTAGAATTCAGATTTCACTTAAGGGAAGGGGAAGATTTTTAAATATTTCCGTTGATCAACGAAAAAACAGTATTATCAAAGTTAATTAAACCTTTTACAATTTAATGATCTATTTATATCTGCACTAAGTAATCAGATCAGCAAATCACGATCAATCGTATAGATTTGGTTAATTGTATCTGTTTTTATAATAATGAATTACTTGAGCCCGAAGTCCCACTAGCACTTTTGAATGATATTATCTTGCCAATGTCGTACATATATATTTTGTATACCTTAGAGTTGTCCCAAATAATCATATGAAATGTTGTGATGATGTTTAAGCAAGACTAAGTAAAATTTATAGTGGACTGTGAAGGCTGTGGCTCTCGACGAACATTTTACCATGGAATACTCGTTTGAATTTAGTTAAGTCGCTAATTTTGCAACATTTCACCTTTGGAAGCTTGGTTTATCCCAAATTAGATAGTGTCTGTGCATGTAAAATGGACAAGACTTTAATGATTGCATGTCTTTGGACTACAGCGGTTTGACCATGTTTCGGTTTATCGATTTCAAGTACTTGGCTGTTCTTTAAGTAACTTATTAGTGCGTAGGGTTCTAAACTTCTTATATAAATTACTTAAATCGAATAACCTAAATTATCTCAGAGAACTCTTTAAATTTACAACTTCTTAACACGATAGCAGATTTCTACCGCACTTTTATAAAAAATTATTGTTATTGTTATTAAATGTATCTCTTTAGGTTTTCGACAACTAAATAAAAAGTATTGTCAATCAGATATATAAATCTATACGGACACAATCCACAATCAAATTCTTTACAAGATATTACGAAAATTTCAACATATAAATACAAAATTCACTTTACATGCGCCCTCTTTGATTAAACTCCAACTTGCTAAAGGTGACGAAATAATTAAGCACGTGCGATAAGTAATTGGACACTTGAGTAATCAAAAAGCTGTCTATCTCGAAAAGTCCAATTACATTTCAATATGGGTGGTCATTGCTTAAAGCATTGCACCAGCCCGAAAGCAGCCATCACCTTAGCTGACTTTTATTAAATCCTATTTTCAGCTTTTTAATTAAACACGTTAGTGGAACACACCGGTGGCTGTTGTGTACGCATTTTCACATAGCACTCGGAACACAGAACACAGGTAAAACTTGGCATGTAGACTTGAATGCAATAAATTAATGGGGGATCACATAAATCACTTTGAAGTCTGCATTTCTTATTATTTCTCCTTCAAGACTCCGTGTACATTTGTGATGTGCATGAAACGCAAAAACCTTCTTACTCTGGTGTGCAAAAACTTAAAAAAGTTCCTTATAGCTTGCGTTCAGGTGAAGGAGGGTGTCTCAGAATACACCTCATGTGAGTAGCTTTATGTTGTCGTGTATGTGCCGTGTGTTACGATGTAAGACTTAGTTAACATCTGCATATATAGAATATCTTTAAGGTTGGTTGTCTTTTTTTTATTTTATTTCCTAAATGGCATTTACAAATGCATATTTACTCATACCCTGACAATTTGCGACGTTTCAGGTCGAGGAAAATTAAATTCGAAATTTATGATTTCATGGCATTTCATTTTATTTTGAATTTGTTTTCGCATGCATTTTGGACTGCGGTCAGTCTCGCTAGCCGCACTGAATGAGGTAACGATTCCGACAAGTTAACAATATGACTCTAATTACGTTCGAGGTGAAAAGACATGAGTTACGTTCCTGGCGAATGAGTAATTCTGTTTAGGTTATGTTATTATTAGCTGAGTGAGCTTGTGCTAAACAAATAATCCAACCGAGCCGTACGTAATCTATGGCTGTAATAAGAATTAAAACGCCTTTGCATTTGAATTCAATTTTACAACAAATCATAGATATTATATACATGAAGTTATGAGGAATAATTCGTAAGTAAAAGCCTAGTTTAATATGAATCCTGCTATAGATACTTCTAGACAAACACAAATATGTAAGAATCTTTAGTGAATGTCATTTCTAAACGTCCTAAAAGATCTTTCAAGTAATACATAGTTGCAGATATTCAGCTATTCTGCTAAGGGTAATATTCATGCTCTCGAATTCTAGGATGCTCCTCGTTTCCACTCACTATTGACTCACACACTTGACAGGTGTGTAGATGTAGAGCTATGTGATTCGTTCCCAACAGCAGGCCAGAGATTCGTTCTCGGAACTGCTTAACACGTTGATTGCCGCAATTGGCATAAAAGCTTTCATGAGAGAATTCCATGTTAAAATGCCTTTGTTGTGAGAAAGCTTTTAAATGCCGGTCACCAGTGACCTCCACGGCAGTCAATGTGTTAACGGAGTCATTACCGTGATTGCGTGAGGGATCCGTTCCCGTAGAACGCGATTCACTGTGTCTTAGGAGAAGGAGAAGATAAGTCTGGATAAATTTGTACTGTATTTTTGCTGGGTTTTCCTGGGTTTATCACACAAAAATAACAATCTTGCATATGGTCACTTGGTTGTCGCCATATTCTTCATATGCCTTTTTTCGTCTCGATACCAAGCTAAAAAGAATATAATAATTAAAAAATGAATGCCAAGTTCAAATTTTAATACAAAATGAAGAAGAATATATCAACAAAAATAGACCTGCTTATCTTCTAAACATTTTTTCTTTTTATTATTTCCTCCCTCCCCGTTTCTTCCTTTTTCGGCTGGTTTTTTTTTGTTGTTTGATCCTTTCTTCCTCTTTCTCATCTTCCTTTTTCCCTCCACCTTCCCCCTTTCTTCATGCTTTTCCTTCCAGGTAGGATCACTTTTATTAATGTGATCGGATGAGGTTGCAGTTTATCTGAACCCACTCCACATTTTCGCAAGCTAGCCGACAAGCGTGTCGGCCGCCACATGCCCCTCCGAAGCATCTGGGCTAGGGCATCCAGGGAGCCACTGGGCTACGCCTGAAGGAGACTCCAGGAGCAAGTCCTCGAGGAAGAGTTCGACATGGATTCTTGCCTCTCTTTAGAGCGAGGTCCATGGCGAAGCCTCCTGAGGGTGAGAGGCTCTCTTGGCTTTCACTAGCCATTAAGGCTTGTGCCTCCTTTGAGATCGCCTGACTGGTAACGGCTAGAGCATAAGGCTCGCTTGAGTCTTAGCTCTGAACTGCACGGCCAGCTCCCTGACAGCCCAGATGCCTCCACTCCCTCCCAAGCCAGGTCCTATTACAGTTGTAAGAAATGTGTAGTACCCATTTTTTCTCTTGGTTACGGATGGGTAGAATAGTAAACTATTTAAATCTAGTAAATTCAAAAAGATACTTCAGTTTATTGCAAAAAGCTTACTCACGTGCAAACAAAAATTTAGTTTAAGACATGTAAGGCTCTGACAATCAATAGAAGAGTTTATCTATTGACAAAAAAAGTCACTGAAAGTCCTTCGGTGATACCACATTAATTAAGTAGTTAAGAATTCGGATTCAATACAAAACATACAATAGAAAAGCATTAAAATTCCAAATAAAGTCTATCGAAACTCTGGTGTTCTCGGCTCTTTACTTATGCTAAATTCTTAAAAAGCACAGTATAGTTTTATATCAATTTATTCATTTCCCCTTATTTTCTCTATTATACGAAAAGGAGGAAAATTCCTTAGATTGGATTATTATTTACTTTTACATTAATAAGTTTACACCAAAATTTCGATAGAATAAATAAAAGTAACTCATGCCGGTGGCCGAGTGGTTCAGGTCTGCAATTTTTCTCCCCTTTGGGCGTAGATGATTATCCTACGCAGGACTCGGCGATCTATCTATGGGTATCAGTGGTTGAGGTAATTCTACTGACAAGAATTATACTTGCGAAGCTACTGGGATGTTGTAGAGTACAAACTGCATACCAAAAATTATATGTGTCTCTTGCAACATTTGTCAGGTTAAAATTTCCCAATCTCCTCTTCTCTAATTTCCTTTCGCCTAAGCTGTGCTGTGCGCATCATATGGTTGACCTCTGAGCTTAGGCAGACTGATGAACAAATAAACACTGATGAAACCCAAATACCATTCTCGAACAATAGTAATATGGCAACCGTTTAAGAGGAACTACAATTTCACCCGTTTACCGGACACCATGTCTCAACAGATTTAGTTAATATTCATTTTAACTACTATAATGTTTTTTTTTTAAGTGTACTACAAGATTTGGTCAATTTAGTATTTTACGTGGGCCATAGGGTCACTAAAAAAATAACAAAATTAGTTTACATTAGATAAGTGAACGAAACACTAAAATATCCACGTAATCATTTAGGAATTTTTAAAACTTCTCAGTTACAGACATTTTGTTCCTTATCTGTATTATAATTTTTTTTTATAATGTCAACTCAGAATTTTTTTTACAAACTTGGAACTTTATCAAGAGTTTGGACAGAGAGCAAAGGTAGAAAAAAAAACAACACATGACATCCACAACTGCCTCCATATTTTATAAAAGGAAATTTTTCTGATTTTATTTATTTCTTTCCTTAACTAAAAAGATACCAAACGACGAAACTGGTACATTTCAAACCGCAAAAGTGTCATGTTACGAAGATTTACGACACGTCTTTTTATTTGTTCGATCACGCCCAAAAAAGTGGCCATCACCATGGTATACGGCCGGCATATTCACCTGAAGAGAGGGCATACAAAACCTTTGCGCAGCCACCTCTGATGATTGCACTGAGACCACATTACATGACATCAGCGGCACACAGTAATCCACCCTAGAATTTTGATTTATGTTTAAACGGAAATTAGGTGTTAAGTAGCAATAAAGGAAAGAACCGATTAATAATATTTTTGTGGTTTTAATAAAATTCATAACTCAGGTGCACAACCAGATCTTGGTAGACAGCACCAGACTTGAGGGCCAACTTCTTCTCCATTAATAATCGCCCTCTGATGGTAGATAGCTCTTGTTTTGACACTTTGGAAATTCTCAAGTGATGCATTACTTTGGTTAGGAGATTTATTGGACAAGGAAGAGGTAGTTGTAGTAGTAGTCTAGTCAGGGATGTGAGTGCATTTGTAAGAGCTTGGCAACCATTTTAATTCCTCTGGCACTCCATGGTCAAGAGTAGTCATTCGTTTTGGATGAAAATGGATTCCGAACAATTCATCTTCCTGCTGCCATACTGAAAATGTTTTATTATTTCGCGGGCAAACTAAAAGATTTGTGACTTGAGAAACTTGTTAAAGCACCTCTTGTACATTTGAATTGTCCCAAATGTTTCCTTTCTCTCTTATTTTCGCCAGGGTGCTCTCAGTTTTCTTATTCCGTTTCCATACAAATTTTGGAAATGTATATAGATATACAAAATGTAGATATACGTTGTACCCCCGTATGTATCTTTTCAATGTGTGGATTACTTCTACAGCCTATTCGTGATCTCAGCCATAAATCACCTTCAAGATAAAATCGAATAAAAAAGTTTTTTTTTCTGACATTTTTCGTACTTTGAGGCTTTCTATTTCTCCATCCTCTGGAGAGATAACATGTTAAGTTTGTCTCCTTTAGTGTTAGTCGGAATTTCTATTAAAATAGGGAAAACGTATCTTAGGAGCGAGTTCAAGAATGATAAAAGAAAGTGTCACAAAATTTATGGCATGCCTCTGGGATCAAAGTACAAAACTCTTTTCACCTGCAAATACAAAATGTTAATCTTGGAGGATTTAAGTTGTTTTGTTTTCCTTTCTTGAATATTGAATGAATTTTTTATAAGAAGGACTATCGCGTGGAAAAATCACGTGACTATATTTCCATTGTGAATTTTTTTCTAGATTTTAATTAAAACTTTAAAATATTTTCATTTATTAGAAAATTTATTTATTTGTTGCTGTTTTATTAACATACAAAGGTGTTTTCGAAATGAATATTAAAATTATAGCAGAATATATAGTAACAAGTCAAACGATGACGAAAATGGTAATGAAGTTATTTTTTCTAAAGTGATTTCTATGGGAACTACAGCCACTACGAAACCGTTCAAGGTAGAATAATGAAATTTTGAAATTCTTGAATTATTTACGAAAAAGTTAACTCTATTGAATTTCGATTTTTTTGCACTAATTTCGAGTAAAATCGATTTGTAGGGCAAAAAAAAAAAACACTGGGTGAATTCCTATTGTTCAGGTCTCTTTTTTCATTCGCATAGGTAGCGTTACTAAGAAATCATACTTCATTTTAACTCTTGTAAACTATCAGTTATTAGTTTGATATCATTTCGCTGATAATATTATGATATCGCTTCGGAGGGCTCTATCTTCTAGTCAGTGATATTTCGTTAAGACCATTTTATGTCTGGCAAAGGGGCGGCAGGTTGTTATTGTTTTGCTGGAAGGCTGTGCAAAGACATCTCCAGCACAAGTGAAATTTGCAGATTTGACAAACTCACCTTACATTTCATACTCAGGAAAAATTAAATTTATTGCATTATTTTGTGGAGTTGTTTACACATTTCTATGAGTCTGCTGCGGGGAAATAGAGTGCATTTGTTGAAAGCTTTTGTATTTAAAGTGAAGGAAAGTGAAATATAAGAAGAAAAAAGGGAGGAGAAAAAGAAAAGAAAAGAGCTAGGATAAAGGAAGTAACGAAAGACAATAACACCCGAATGGATTTTCAGGTAGCTCTTCCAGTAACGGCTGAAGCCTTTAGTGCCTGGTCTGCCCTACACAAAAGTAGGCAGTTTTTAACGAGAAGTATGTACCTCACTGGTTCAATGTCCCGAGTTGAAGAGGCCGAGACAACTGTCCAAAAATTGAGGAAAAATGCTAGTGAGAGGTTTCAAATTATTTTTATAGAATTTGAGAATGAGTGTCGGGGACTTCACGTTTTACTGTACGCCGCTGTGATGCCCCCCGCTGTAATGCCTCCTCGCTGTAATGTTCCCCCTGAAAATCTCGACGATTATTACAAAAGGGCTTCGCATATTTCATTTCTGGACTCCTTTATCGTTTCATATTCACCATCGCTTCTCATTCATAGGGATCTCCTCGCAAGTTTTTCATGCATTCTTCTAAAAGCATCGGAATATCCTTCTGCTCCGGATGAAGCTAGCGTAAAACAGACTAAGATCTTGTCTCCCTATTTTTATGGGAACTGAGACCCTGGCATTAGTTTCTGACAAACTCAGTAGAGGCAGCTTCCAGTAAAATTGATGCACTTACTCTATGCTGCACTGAAATTTTTCCAACTGTTAGAAGAGATACCCAGATTTGGTCATTCATTTTCAACATTAAAATTTCTGAAGTCCTACCTTCGAAACACCTGTTCTGAAGAGCGATTTAACAGTCTTGTCATACTTTACGTA
The DNA here is from genome assembly GCA_006980735.1 of Dasypogon diadema. NCBI lineage: Eukaryota > Metazoa > Arthropoda > Insecta > Diptera > Asilidae > Dasypogon > Dasypogon diadema. The sequence goes on along the minus strand of QYTT01085512.1, from coordinate 48,940 downwards.
GGTCGCGATATAACGTGTGAGCCTGACGAGGTTTTGGATGAAATGGCACTTTACCGTCGATTAAACTTCGGGCTGACGAAAAAAGAAGCTATTGTTTAATGGTCGCTGTTTGGTCCAGTACTATAGCTGTTAACAGAATTAAGATTTTATAAAATTTCAACTTAAAGTTTGCTCTACCCTGCCTCTATACTTTATTATTCCTTCCTCTCATGATTTCGTTACACTCGAGCATCTGTCATCGTAAAAGAGAGACATGGTCGAACCGTCGAAAACCATGAAGCGGATCCAATCGTTTGAAGTCACCTCCAATATATTGGTACAGGCATTATCCAGTTTGGGAAAGGCGTTGCTACCAGAAATAAAATGGGGCAAAATCAAAACTTTTATTGGCTGAAGGCGGACGCCGCAAGGCAGAATGCTGGCTTAAAGTCAGAGCCTTCGCAATCTTCCTATATTCTGCCCAATCTTACGTTTATTTGATTTCAGTAATTCATATTACTATTTAACATTATCCCAAGGCTGGAGACCTTACACACCATTGACGGCGCAAACCCATTCAAAAAAATATATGAAATCTCAGCCGCATCGAAAATGCCATTATAAAAACCTACACACAGGAACTTTCCGAGATTCAGTTGGAGTTTGTAACACCTAAACCAGTGGATATTCTATCCAAGTCAGAATAAATACGCGACAAACAGTCCTCCAGGAGGCTCACACGTTGGCACAGATACAATTGCACGTCATCCGCATAAAAATGCACTCTTGAATAGTAGACCACCTCTGGAAGGTTACTGATAAAAATTATGGAAATTAACGGCTTTAATATAGAGCCCTGAGGCACACCAGGAGACAGAAGTAACGCAGAGGAGAGAGTGTTATTGACTTTGACTCGCTGACCACATCCTAATAAAAAACTACCAATTGACGATGCTGCAGAAGTACGTAAACCAAACAAGGTACAGAACTTCTGCAAGATGGTCAACGCTATCGACATTCAAGAGCAGATTTCTTTGCTATTGGAAGGATTGTTGCTTCCTTCGAGATAGTGGGGGGAAAAGATGAAGTTAAGCAGATGAAGTTACTGATGGTAGGGACTAGCAATTTAATAAACGCCGAGATATGTCGTCAGATCCAGTTGCATTTGGATTTTGTAGAATTAATAATTGATGTAATTTTTGGAAAATAAATGTCGTTAATTTTAGCTCTCATACATTCCGGTATGGATGGAGTTCAAAGTATATTCCATATATATTAGATTTTCTAACCATGTACATTTCAACGGTTAATTATGGCGGAAATAATGATGGGTTTCTTTAACTGGTACATTTGTCAAGAAATACTGAAGTGAACTAGTGCCTAGCACTTATATCCAGCACAAAAAAATTTTCGAATTCTAATTAGTGATTATTACGCGGCTTTTACAAGCCGGCATTTACGAATGTGGCTGCCCACAATTTGATCATCAGCCTTAGATTTGTAAAACTCGTTTGTCCCTTTCTTCCTCAGCAAATTGAGGTCCAACTTTTAAGGGGAAAAAATCAACAGCTGCCGTTTTAGGTAATTTTCAGTATAAAATTTCGGAATACTTTCTCAAAAGCTTAAAAGCATTTACACTTAATAGATGTTTTAGGTTCTATTAGCAACGGGTTGTTGTGTGGAATAAAAATGACTGGGCCCAGAACTGACCCTTAGGGAACATCGCATTTTACCTCTGTACCGTTAGTCTCACAGTCGCCTATTTTCATCAGCATTTATTAGTTTGGTAGGTATATCCTTATCCAGTCTTACATTTTGCGCCTAATTCCCAGGTCTTTCAAAAAATTTAATACCTGGACACTATCCGAGATACCAAAGACTTTTTCAAAATTTAGAAACATATTGATGTATTATTATAGTTCTTGCGTACTTTTCTGTTTTCTGACTCCATACTGGTGTAATAATTTATATTTATCTACAAGTTCATTATTTTATCTGCTATACACCTTCCCAACACTACTATTGACAATATAGAAATTCTATAAGTACCCTTGTCTCCACCCATATTGTCCTTATTACCAAACATTACTGTTATATTTGAAGAAATATTATTTTTCCTTTTTCTTTCTTTATTTGGATAAATATTGAAGATAATTAAGGTCATGGCTAAAGAGTTTTTTTTATCAATTCTTTGGATATGGTATATTGATGTATTCCTACTTATTGGAAGTATGAATAAAAATATATTGTCCATAATATTGATCATAAGTACAATTCAAATCTATCACAATTTCATATCATATCAGTGTCCAACGAAGATTGACATTCTTTAGTATGCCTTCAATAACAAATTAACGCTTCCATAAAAATGAAAACCAATCAAGCAATAACCGCTTATTTTCCAATAAAATAATTTCAGTTCACTGCCTTAATTACTCATTTATTTTCAGTTCCGCTCAAATATTTTTCCTGGGCAATAAAATTATTAAGTTATTTAATCATTTTTTCATTGCCGAATTAACAGGGTGTGAAAATTTTTTAATTAGCACTTTTTATCGTACAAACATGTCAGTTATTACTGCATGTAAATAAACTGTGAGTATGCCTCCGCTATCAGGGTGGAAAAATATGCTTACGAATGTAAATAATATCCACACATCCCCCTACATACCAGCAGCGCAGTCATATGTTACCAGACCGTAGTTAAATTTTTTTTGTCGTAGCTGCTCCCAGATAATTATACGTTCGTATGTACGTACGTAACGATGTTGTGAATGCAATAGCCATTTTTTTTTTCTCTCAAAATATGAAAGTAAATATACAAAAAGTTAAAAAAAAAACAAACACAAAAGTTCAAGTACTCGAAACTTGTTTTAATTCAGTGGGGGAAATAACTCTCTTTGTTTTATGTTTTTTAAATACCTAGAAATAAATCGTTACCTTGTTGAAGTCACCTACGCACTAAAAATAATTAAATTCCAGCCATCGATTAAAAAAAAAAACTGGGTCGTGATTGAAAATTTCCGCATCATTATCTTGCAACAAATCTCATCTTTATGTATTTCTTCCTGCCGCCATTTTAATTGTCTGGAAATTTGTTAAAAATGAAATGCCATTAACTGTCACATTCAATTTTGTATTTTATTTGCTTCTATTCTTTGATCTGTCAGCGATGATTTGGTATAAATATTAATGAGCCAGCAAAACAGCAAAAGTAGTAGAAATGGGCGGTAGTAGTTTTCGTACATCTCCGTCCGTTTCTATCAATTTCGTGGTACTTTTGTAAAAAAAAGTTGTATAGGCAACTTATATTCATTTTTTTTTTATAGTCAAAACTGTGTTTGTTACTAAGGTGAAGTAGAAAAAGAAATATGTTGTTTTTTTTTTGTTTGTTAAATATTTCTTTTATTTTTCTTGTGGGTTGTACAAATTGAGCATCTGGTAAAATTTGCCTTTTTATGGATAAACGAATAGTTTCTGGGTGATTTGTAACACTGCGTGGTTTAAGAGTTCAGAGACGAGTTGTTTTTTTTTGTCTTCCACGATACACTTTTCAAATAAATAACCAAAATTTACGTCAATCGATTTTCTATGCAAAATTGAATTGACCGTTGAAAATAGCATTCTTTTGTATATATATATATATGCTACTTACAAACGATGACAAATATTTATAAAAAAAATACATGTAGCTTACGATGCAGTCTTTTTTGTAATGTTTTGCTGAAACCCGATTTTTTTTTGTTTTCGCGAAGACAACTTCACAACAAATTGATTTCCGAGAGTGTATAAACATATATATATATGCATAATGCAATAAGCAAAATATTTTTTCACTTTCTTTTCATGTACTAGAATAAATTTTTAATAACGTTAAAGAAAGAATACATTTCGAAATTAAGAAATTTAATATGGTAGTTAACCCGTTGGAATAACCAAAACTTAAGATGAGTGGCTCATTTCATGCACGAGTTAATAACTATTATCAAATGGAAAGATGCGGCACTAAAGGTGGAAGAAATGCTTCAGTGCCGGAATTTGATACCATTCTTTCCAACCCCATTTGTAATTTGGGATCCTTAAGGAGTCATATCGCCATAATAAGGATCGTCGCAAGACCAATAAGGGTTTTATCATACTAGAGTGTTGAGATCTCATAGCTAATAAATTTCAGTATAGCTTGGCTGTTCGTTAGTATAAAATTCTTTGCGTTCTTAAATTGATTTGAAATCAGGTTCCTAATTTCTAGCAAAATAACGTGAACATCTAAATGGGACATATTTACTTCGGAGTCTAAGATTGATACAGGCCTATAATCTCACTATCTCACACTTTGTTGCTTTCACATAAATAAGACGCTGGGCAGAATTTATGGTGGATTTCATCGCTTGAGGTTCTCGACTAGTTTATTGTCCGTAAATAAAGGCATGCTTCTTGTCAAATCTCTACATTTATCCCATTTTACTCAAGGCTGCCTGCTATTCCCACATTTGGACTCTAACTGCTTTACGGAAATTAATGTGGCCTTTAATGATGGCATTAGGTTTGTGTTTGGCCTTAGAAGGTTTGATCATATTTCTCAATACAGGAACAGTTTATTTGGTTGTTCATAAAATAATTATTTTTTGCGTAAGCTTCTTGTTTCTGTACGCAGAATCACATCACAGAATCATGTACCACAAGCAGCATGCATTCCTATTTAGTCAGCTGGGATTTTTGCACTCATCTAGGCGCTTCAATCTGTTGATAACTAATTTTCGTCATTCAATCATGGAAAGCTCTTACTTTGTCCGTGCTTTTTGCACTTGAAACTGTTTGCGCAGTGCTATTCAGGGTGTAAGTTCGGCTGGCCGGTTTAAAAATTTGGTATATCGGAGTTAAATTTCTACAATTTTTTAGGTTTTGTTGGGTGAGGCAAGTCTTAGTGCACTGTTCTCTCGCTACATCTATGCAAATATTGAATTATGATTTGTAACTATTGACTTATGATTTGATTGGTTAATATTTTCCCCTTGTATTTTGTACAGTAATACCTGTCTGTATAACCTGGAATCTTTTGGGACTTGCAAAAATTTACAATTTGGGCAGATTTTCCGCTCATGAAGGTTCAGAAAACATATCTATAAAAATTTGGGATCTATGGGGTCTTCAAATAGGTGCGACCGATCTGAGATATTCTGATGTGGCAATACTAAATATATATCATCAAAATTTTTGTGACATTTATTGTCAGTGCATTATACCATTTTATCATGGATAGATATACAATTGAATAACGCATGCAAATTATTAAAATTTATTATAAAAATAATGAATCTGTGCGAAGAACGTTATGTGCACTTTGTGAATTTTACGGTTGAAATAATCGTCCTGCAGAAAGCATACTGATACCAAAGTGTCAGTGACACAAAGAAATGCAAGTAGTGAAGACAATATTGCTGCTGTGAGTGAAAGTGCATGTGAGAACCAAAATTTGTCAATTCTTCACCGATCTCAGGAATTAGGCTTTTCTCAAACATTAACATGGCGTATTCTTTTAAGTTGTTGCCTAAGCTCAGGGGACAACCCTATGATACACAGCACAGCTTAGGCGGAAGGAAATTAGGGAAAGGGAGATTGGGAAATTTTAACCTGACAAATGTTGCAAGTGAGCCACAATTTTTGACATGAAATTATTACTGTACAACGTTCCAGTTTCTTCACAAGTACAATTTTCGTCAGTAGAATTACCTCAACTATTGGTATCCAAATAAATCGCCGTGTCCTGTGCAGGATTTAAACCGACGCCAAGAGGGGAGAAAATCTGTATACGTGTGGGTCAGCCTACTCGACCCCGGCGTGGGTGGATTTACATCCATATAAGATTCAGTTGATTCAAGAACTAAAATCCAATGATCATGTATTGCCTCGTAGATTCGCTGGTTGGGCTTTAGAGCAACTTGAAGTTGATCATTATTTTGCCAAAAAAAAAAATATATCTTCAGTGACGAAGCACATTTTCGGTTGAATGGCTTTATTATCAACCAAATTTGCAAAATTTTGGATACAAGTAATCCACAACAAATTCAACAGTTGGCAATACAACCAGAAAAATTGACTGTTTGATGTGTTTTATGGTCTGGCGGCGTCATTGGTCCAAGGCGGACAAATCGTGTTCGCTCCAATTCATTGTTCATGTTCATAGATGGCGTTAATATCATCACATTGTGGGTTCGTAAACTTTGTATATTGAACGACACGTACAAGTTTGAGACGCATTACGGTGGAAGGAAGATAACCATTTATCCATAATTGGCCAAGAGTACCATAGACTTTGGCAATTATATTTTTTACGTGATTGCAACAAGTTAATTGAGAGTTCACCTATAGGTTTTTAACGGGACTCATTGTTGAGCACAATAGGCGGAAGATTGCAACAATCGAGAGACTTTCTTGCATTTAGCAATAATCCATTTTCTATCGCCTAGTCACAAATTCTCTACAAGTCCTCATTTATGCGATCTGTAGGGGATCAAGAAAGTATCCTACACCCTGCAGTTCGCAATGACTCTTTCTCAAACTGCAGTCATCATCTGGCTAGCCTCAGCCTCAACCTAAACCTCGGGTTTAAGGTTTTAAAAATGGTTTATTCATCGATAAACAATATAAATAAAAAAACTCTAAAAATTGCGTAACTCTCTGAAACTGCCTAACATACAAATTCTCTAAATGTAAACTTTTCAATTAACTAGTTATCTGCTCTATTTTCAAATCTATACTAAAGAACCTTCCTTGTTAAAACAAAAATTTTTTCTTTATGAAAACTGGCCTATTTGCTCTAGCCAGTTCGCCATCCGTAAAGTGCTTTGTAAATTTCGCCACCATTCGCGGCTACGTTTACAGAAACTACGAAAAATAGAGCGAATTGTGGAATGACACATTTATACGACGAAAATCTACATAGCTACAGATCTATTCGTGAAGTCCATTGGGCCTGCTTAGATAGATCTGGACACCATTAGCATATAAATGAATGGAGACATTCTTAACAACTTCTGGAAGGTCGTTTATATAATGACTGAAAAGGAAAGGCCCAAGAATCGATCCCTGGGACATCCCACATTTAACTATACGAAAATCTGATAATATGTTACTCACCCTAACGGCTTGTTACCTGCACAATAAAAAGCTCTTAAAGAGCCTAATTCCATAAAACGAAAAATTGAATTTTTTTTGGAGCTTAATGAGTAAACGGCTTTGACTAACAGAATAAAAAGCTTTGCTGAAGTCTAGAAGGATCAAAATGGTTAGGTTATCTGCATCCAGAGCTTCGATTATATCGGAGGCAACCTTTAAGAGAGCAGAGTTACAGGTATGGCCCTTGCCTAAACCCGATTGCCAAGGTGTTTACAGTTAAGTATAAGTAATGTGTGAATTTAGTGAAAGTCTTTAAAACTCTTGTTTTAACTGAAGAATTGACGTTGACTCCGTCAATTATTAAATTGAAATTACCTCTGGCACAGTATTGAATTGCACCTTTTATAGCTAATGAAAGTAATTTTAAGAGGGTTATTTTGAACGCAGTATGAACTGTAGTACTGTCGATAGCTACAGTATAGTCTCTACAGTATCTTATTAGACTAGTAAAGAAAATTTGCCATGGTGAAGAATTAGGAGACATGAAATGTAATAATGTATGTAATAAAAGATTGTTCTGTTTATTATTAGTTACTCTCATTAATTCCAAAAAGTATGCATTATCCAGTAAATTTTCTCTGATTTTAACGATTGAACTAAATCTCTCTAACAGTACCAGATGAAGATCATTACTGTGTTCAACACAAATCTCTATGATACCCAATTTTAATTTTCTAGCTTCTAAAATTTTATTTGTTTACATTGTAAATTTCAATGTAATTCATAATTGCCAATACATCACGTTCTTCACTTGAAAACCTTTTCTCTTTTGTAGTCATTAAAATCTTCAATCCTGGATATTTATAACCATTCGTAAAAATTACGACACATTTGCTTTGATCCCTCGTGAATGTTATTTGGACTTCTCCCTCGTGAATGTTATTTGTAGATCAATCCAGTAAACTTGCAATTCCTTTCGCAGTAACCTGCATATTGGATACAACCGTCAATAATAAACGAAAGTTGGTTTTATTAATGTTGTATTCCATCACTCTTTGTCATTTTGACGAATGGTTAGCCATAATGTACCTCCCTGATGTCTACTTATCCAGGGTGACGTCATAATTTCTATGCCGATTAGTCCGCCATTATTTTCTTTTATCAAAAGTTTCATTGCATTTATATTATAATTAACAACAAATTGAATCAGAAAATTACTTCCTAAATCTTCTGGCCTCAGTATCGACTCAAAATAATCGAATTTTAGTTTTGATCATAAATCGTTAGAACGATATCTCGAAAATTTACCTCGAAATTTTAGATATCAAAATTCCAAATATTTCCAGAGTTACGATAGTTTTTTTATCTGGCCGGTCGAGTGCATGAACATGTATGAATCTGTCATTCTTTTGAAGGCCCAGGAATGATTGGTTAGGCCCGAACAGCTGTAAGTATCTCATAAGGTCGCCTGGCACATCAGCAATGGTGGTCGATTGCCCACAACGGGAATACTGCCAATACAATCGGTACACCATCTTTTATCACCGATCACACCGTTTGCTGCTCAACGTTGTTATGGGATCGACGTTAGTATTTACGTTACATTTTGAATTTCGTTACAAAAATTTTCTAACTCGCTACTTTGCCTGTAGAAGTTTTATTTCAATTATAAATTTGATTGGATGAACTGCTAGCACCATATCTGATGTGTCAATTGCCCACCCCGGGAATACTGCCAATACAATCGGTCCGCCGTCTTAATACTCCATCACACCGTTTGCTGCTTGACGTTGTTATTGGATCGACGTTAGTGTCTGCGTTACATTTTGAATATCGTTTCAAAAATTTTCTGCCTGACTAGCTTCGCTATAGAAGTTTTACTATTGGTTCAAAGCATATGGGGGAATTTTGATCGGAATTCGAATGTTGTTAGGAGCTTTTCTTACTGCTTCATGTACTTCGAAAGATTAAATACGTAAAAGCTTCAAAACCTTAAGGAAACGCAATTTCTCTATTTTCTCAAAATAATTCCATTACTTTCAAATGATATCGTAATAGTTTTGAAAGGAAATTCGATATTTTTTTTTGTAGCAATTTACTATAATTAATATTTTAAAGAAAAACAAATTTATCCAATTACAGCAACATTATAATTAATTTTAATAAGTGTATGTAGGGTTGTATTTCTCCAACTATTATTATATAATTTAAGTGTTTTATATGTACTTTGAAACTCAGTCGTAATTGATTCCCTATTACCCTAATTGCATAGGCATTTTCCTTCATGTGTACTCCGAGAATTCTTAACGTTTAATAAATTGACTGCGCCTGATGTATCTTTCACATGCTGCAGTAATTATAGTTAGGCCTCGAAACCGCAAACATTACCCGAGCGGAGTGAGAATTGCTGGCAGAACGTAATTAAATTTGGAATTAGTAAATGTAATACAGTCGCACATTGATCAATTAACAGGCAATATATTCATTTGTCAATACATAATTTAGTGTTGGGGGTGGCCGGTCCTCTGCATTCTGGGAGACTTGTGAAGCCAGTTGCACCCACGATACGTGGCCGAAGTACCCAGGGGCTGGTGTGTGTACACAAAGGGGTTAATATAAATGTGGGGTTGGGTTAGTAGGGGTTCCCTCAGTGGAACATTGAGTCCAAAGTGCACGTGTTTAACTTAGCTTTGGACACAAGGCTCAAATTTTACTCTCTGACCATATGTTCCGTACGGGGGGGGGGAGACTCATGTTTATGGGCTATGGCGCCCAACAGTGCATTTAAGCTTATTCCCGAAGAGGGTAACACCACCCAGTTGGACACCATCCATCTACCATGTAGAACAGTAGACATGCAGACGACTGCACTCTGTAGATTTCTAAGCCAAAGGAACAGGAAGGTACGGCTCAACTACAAATTGTTGGATGTCGAGTATTTTACAACCTCCGAGACATTATATCGATGAGCTCGGTATTAGTATTTGTCAATGCAAATAAATGTACTATTACACAGTAGCATTTTGTGCAAATATAACCAAGCGCTGCCGGCGCAGATAGGACAGAATAACGTATTAGGGCTTGTTGCTAATAAACCACCCTGTGTTTTATATGTTTGCCATTTCACAGCATTTCCCCGTACGTTTTCCACAGTGAATGAATGTGTACAGCAACATCTCTTCACCCCGATTGATCCATATAAAAACAAAAACGAAGGAGCACAAAGAAAAACAGAAAAAAAAATTCCTAAACGAAATAGATATATATGTATCTATCTATCTATTGTATATGCTGGCTGCACTCATGCAATATATGTAATCGTTCTGTTATATAGAAAAGGGGCTTTAGTAGTTGGTGATATTGTTTTTGTTTGTTTTACTAAATTTAGTTGCTGGTTGCCCCTTTATTTGGGGCTGTAATGTTACCATAGTCCCTCACACTAGGCCCTGACTGCTTTTGTTGTTTTTTTTTGTACCAAATTGAATATTTATGGTGGCGAGGGGTTAACTGGGTTGTTTGATTTTTTTTTATTTGCTATAGCCAGCCACCTACACACACATTATTTTAATGTATTTATTGAGGATTCATTGGCAAATTTTTCCATATTACCGGTTTTAAGGGTAAATCACTGAATCAAAGTTCAATTGAGAGTAATGCAATTTTGATAATCAGAATATTGGGAGAAAATGGCAGTGTTTCACATTTATTTTCGTTAACAAGATAGAAGAGATTTACAAAACAACATTGCATTCTATTATTTTCTTTTGTATTCCATTAATATTGACAGAACAGAATTTTAATTTTCATTTCTTCTATTAAGGGAAATTGTACGGTCTCGCAGTATAAAATTTCTGACTGTTTTTAGGTTGGAAATTTTATACCAAAGTAGTAAAAAAAATAATATAAAGTATCAATATGAAAATA
>QYTT01085512.1:0-15439 GCA_006980735.1 Dasypogon diadema | reverse complement strand
AGGAAACGAGGTAATAAAAGAGCGAAATTCAGCAGCTATCAAAAATTGCAACTGATGTTAAACTTTTCTGCAAGACTGTAATTTAATTATTCGTTAACACCTTGGCTGCCATATGCATTACGGGTGATGTACACTTGAAAGCTCTCTCAGAACAAATGCATTTTAGCACGTAGTCCTCTCATAAAAGCTTTTATGCTTTAATTTAGTTGTTCTTTAACACGCGGGCTGCAGTGTGCGTCACGGGTGATCCACACTTGAAAGCTCTCTCAGAACAAATGCATTTTAATACGTAGTTCTCTCATAAAAGCTTTTAGGCTAATTTTTTTTTGGCAACCAACCTGTTAAATTATGAATTTGGATTTTTGCCGAGAAAAATTTAGTTACATAACAATATAAAATCGGTTTTAGGTTAAATTAAGATTAATTTATAACTGATATTTGTAGACAGAATTTTTTGTGATAATGGCTATGTACCAGCAGCGTACAACATTTACCGCTATGTACTTTTTAAATACTTTCGTAAAAGAAAGAAGAGAGGCGCTATAACAATATGTAAAGATTTGTAAAGTAATTGTCTAATTTCATTAGACAATTACAAAAAAATTTAATGTATGGGGACCCCCTTTAATTTTTAACTTTATTTTATTTCCATTATTTGTTGTTGTAGTGGCAATAGAAATACACACTCTGTGAAAGTTTCAATTGTCTACCTATTACGGTTCATGAGATACAGCCCGTTGACAGACAGACGGACGGACAGCAGAGGCTTAGTACTAGGGTCCCATTGGTACCCTTTGGGTACGGAACCCTAAAAAGTAATTTCATAAAATTTTTTATGTTTGCCATCTTTAACAGAAAGTTTAGCATGAAATTTACATAATTCATATCGGAAGTAGTTTATTCCACTCTAAAGTAGTAAAATGTCTTGCACATAATTTCCATTAAGTACAAATAAATTAAAAATTACCCTATATAATTTTTCTATGAAGGTATAATTTACAGCCTACTACTGTACGCCTCATCAAGTCATACCAAATCACTTTCAATTGTTATCTAACATGAATCTTAAAGTATGTATCTTAATTCTATGTAAACATGACCACCAGTGTAGATTTTCTACGCTTGTATAGCGCAAATAATCAGAACGTCATGATATGTATGTAATATGCTAAAACGACGGTTTCTTTTGGATATGTGTAAATATTTTATGTAAATTGCGCAATTATGTTACATGCATAAATTTTATAGTATTTAGCATCAGACGCGTACGACACCTGTGCTGTATAGCCATTAGCAAGCAGGTTGCGCCACAATTCATTATCAGCACCAGAAGATGGATACGTTGCAACTTTTATAGGTGCCGTATGTAATCTTCTGAGACGGTAGCAAACAAATACCAAGCTAATTTACTTCTATTTCTGTCATATCATACATTAAACGGATAATTTTTGCTACCTGTACAGTTTGTATAAGCAATAGAGAGATTTTATCAAGTTTTAATGTAATTTAGACTCTAGAGATTGCTTTGAGAGGGGTACAGACCGATGTTGGAGGCGTTCTTTTTTTGTCCGTCTACGAAATGAACACACGTGTGTTCGTTGTTGAAAACTTTTACAATAAATCAACCCAGGTTGTCGCGTTTGTTTACAGTACAGGGTACCTAAAACATATCCTAATGCCTGTTTGTATGATCGTTAAGGTAATTTTATGGTCATTTGATGTTACTTTTGTGTTTTATTAAAATATATATACATTGACCCCGGTAAAGTAATGTGACAATTTATGTTGCAGTGATAAAATATTACATATATATATATACCCCCGATTTTATATTAAAATTTATTTTTTCTCTTTTCCAGGTAAGAGATATTCCGAATCTCTTGCGGGCTCGTTACTTCCAGACTGGCTAGGTAAGTGTCAAAGAATTTTATTTTATTCTTTTTATGCCTTTTTTTTGCAAAATTTTTTTTCCTCATTTCCATTAAATATTTTCACAATAATCTTTTATGCAAATTTTGAAATTTATAAATACACAACAACATATTTTTTACTCACAAAACATTTTGGCAACGCAAGCGTATTTCCTTTAATTTTTTTTTCTTTTGGATGCTTTTAAAATTTTTAGGACCTTTTTTTATATATATATTTTTTTTTGTAAATAACATGCTTAAGGAACAAAATTACACTATACTCTTTCAAAAATTTTGTTTTGATTTTTTTTCGAAATTTATCTTAGAATTAATTTTCTCTTATTGCGCTTTTTTCACTCAGTTTATATATATATAATTTTTGGATAAAGCCTTTGTGCACGCTGGTGGGTAAAGTGAAAATATATGTAAAGTATATAAAGTACTGGAAAAGGTAAATATAATCGATACATTAAATGTTTACTAATTACATTTTACGAAGTGATGCCTATATCATTTATTTTCATTTAGTAACAACACATTAAAGCTATTACACAGTACTTTAACCTTCAACTGCTTTTACTTTTTTTTTTGTGTAATTTACTTGACGCCCGAGATATTAATGGCGTTTTATGAATTTTTAAATAGCAATCCTTGATACGCTATCATTTTAACTTGCATACTATTTCTTCTAAATCAAATATGACATACTAGCATGAAATTTCCATTTATGTAAAAGCTTTTAGCTACTGTTTACCTACAATTTCTAAATAAATTGCTCACAATGCAAATACATCCTGAACATGATAAACAATTAATTTGTAAGGTTAATGGGGAATTTTTAAAACATTTTAAGGTTAAATATTTTCGTAAATATTTCACTAAATTTTTCGAAAATTGTTACGTCGTTTTTTCAATGTTGGATAAAAGGTTTGACGACTATTTTCAATAATTTTTAGATATGCTAATTTTGATGAAATGAACTGAAATTTTGTTGGTGGTAATACGTGATATAATATCTTTAGATTACAGAAAGGCCAGGCCCAAAGCCTGTGGCTTTTACCTGAAATTCTGTTGTTTCATTTGTGGATTTTGAGAAGTTTTACTCTAGAAAGATATAATTCTGAGTTGTAATTGAATTGAATATTCGTAGCACCAACTGACTGAAAATTAAATATAATGTTTATGTTTGCTTTTGCAACCTAAACAAACTCTCTATTAGACCAGACGCATTGCAAAGTTCTGAATGTTCTCTGGATCATCAATAAAATCAATAACTGCAAAATTTCAAGTTTAAAGAGTTTTAAGTAAAAAATGCAATGTGCGTAAGTATTTATTATTATTATTACTTTGGCGTAAAGAAGATCTATTGTGCCAAACCTCCTGTTACATGTTACTGCAAAAGGCTATCCGACTTCCTAATGAAAGCAAGAAGGTTTATTGTCGACGAGGATTTGATCTCATCGGGAGTTAAAACTTCTCGGAGGAGGATCCTTCTTCTTAGCGAGACATTTTCCCAGTATGTGTATGGTGGTCTCTTCGTCTTTCAAGCAAAGACGACATTTCATCCCATTTGATAGGCCCGTTTTAAATAGGTGATACCTTAGCCCACGATGACAAGATAGATAGCCCATAAGCGACCTAAGATCCGCTTTGCATAAGGCGGTAGTCCGGGGACATTTCCCCAATAGAACTTCTGAAGACCCTTAGCCTCTATAGCCTATAACAGCTTTTGTGGTAAACCAACCAAACCTGAATAAAGGTTCGAGACCATGGGGTCGGGAAGATGAGCCTTTCCTGGCCAGCCGGTCAGTGGATTCATTCCCCTCTAGGCCTCGATGGCCAGGTATTCAACAGAATATAACTCTGTTGTTCGACGTCAGTCGTTGTAAGGTTTCAAAACACTCCCTTACCAGCTTCAAATTGGGTTTTTGCCTTTTGCTATTGGAATAACTTTTGACACTTTCCAAATTTTAGGATATTGTGATGTAGTTAAAATTGAATTGAAAATATCCACCAGAAATGGCAAAAGCATTGGCAATAGGAGTTTTAAAAAGTATGTGTCGAGGTTGTCTAGGCCCATTAATTCTGGTTTTATGGACATGAAAACGGAAATTAGCTTATCTGGAGAAATTAAAAGAAAATAAAATTGTTCTGACACTGTTCGTTCAGTCATAGAGCCAAGCGAAGTTTGAAATGAGTTCGAAACGACAAAATATTCACTATTCATCCACAGTACATTGCTAGAACTACTAATGCGATAAATTTTACATGGCACATACGTTTTCATAGAGTATTCTTAAATTTTCGTAGAACAACGAAATCTTGCTGTCAATGTCAGTTAGGTATCATATATATATATATATGTCATGCCAAGGTAAATATGAAAAGTCCTCAGATAATAGTTCCAAGTTGATAGATTTAAAATCCCGGTTTTGAATAGGTAGACTAGTATTTCCTATAGGGAATAGATCACATGCGAGAAAGATCGATAGATCATAAGTGAGAATCAGGAAAAGTGCATTGAGTAAGAAATTAAGTTCTTTCCTCATTTTCAACAGCGAAATAATCAAGTAAGGAAGGACCTGAAGCATGCTAATAAGTCAGAATAATATTTGAAAATACGGAAAACCCTATAGACCAGAGTTTACTCTTCAGCGAACATTCTGCAGGAGGATTTATGTTCTAATCACCACAAATTATAATGGGCTCATATTTATACGATTCGTTTTGTTTTTTAAATGAAATCATTTCCTCTGGGTACACTTTTTTTTACACCATCAGAACGATCTGAATGATCTGTTCACAGCAATCTGAAGTCCTTCATACTTCAAAATTCATCGGATATCAAGTTGTGTATATAACCACGTTTCCCTCAAGAAAACCAAAACTATACTATAGTTCTGTATGGTGGGTTTAGTTTCATCAAGACATGATAACAAGCTTCGAACATCTAAATGCAAAAAATTAATCTCAGATTTTTGTTGACAAGAAGTTTTTAAAAGGTGATTAGCGGTCATTGTAATAATGTGAGCTGAAAACATAGCACAACAATAGAAAAATCAAATTTTTGTTCGTATTATTTCCATTTAAATGATCCCAAAAAAGAAGCCTAATTTTAGATGGAAAAATTAGGATCGGCCCATAATTAATCATCTTGGCATATTGTATTATATTTTTACTATTTTTAATTTTTTTCTCTTTCACCTGAATTATAACTTTGGTAGATATCCCTTAATTTTTAATTTTGGCGGAATTTTTATTTATATTATTCTTTTTACTTTCTCATTTTGTCTTTTCCATTTGTTTTTCTTTTTTTTATTCTTACAATTGCTCTTTATTTCAGTTTATTACTGAATTATTTTCTTCCCTTATTATTTTATTTATTAAGATAATGTTTAAAATTTCCTGCAAGTATAAAGAATTCACTTCTTCTCATAATCACAAGCATTAAAACAGCGAATGCACTATCTCAATCTTTTATTTATTATTAGCATGAATACTTGTCTATGGTAACAGCAAAGAGTAAAACGAATTTCAGATGACTAATTTAAATTTTCCCTAATTGGAAATTACAATTCTTTCACCTCGAGTTCAAGGGATATCAAATATAGATATCAACCAAATCGTCAGAAAATCGGACACCAGAAGGTCGTAACAAATTTTTTTCTAAAATGATTTTATCAACTCAATTGCGACGGTAAGAGAGAGAATTAAAATTTCATCATCGTCGAACATGGTAAATCTCAGATATTTAGGGCTCAGGAGACTTCTTTACACACAGCTCTTAGACACGAATTATTAATTAAATTGAAAACTGTCGGGAGCAAGTCGCGAAATATAGATAAACCGAATTATTTATATCGCTTGCATACAACACTTTTGCTATATAGTAGATAACCGATAACAAGTCCATGTATAATATACAAAGTGCGGCGACATACAGCACCATCATACGATACAGTAGTTGTCGCAGTCATGTATAGGGTGGTGTCGTGCATGTTAGATATTTCTTGTACCAGAATGTTTTAGCAAACATTAGAAATCGTGTGTGAAACCTCAAGGAAGGAATAAATTAATTAATGAATTAATACGGTATACGGTATAAGGAATGTAGAGACACGGAAAGGAGCCAGGGCCCACAGTTGAATGTCTTTATAAAGTTGAGGCAGATATGTGCTCCAAATTGATTAAACTTCAGATCAGAGATAGCCAAATGCGATTAGAAGCTAGAAGAGCGTAATTTATTGATGTTTTGGGGATATCGGAGCATTGTACTATACACTCTTATGGTGTGCGTCATTATTATGCGCCTTTGACGGTGTTATACTCGCAGATTTTGTGAATCCAATTCAATTCTGGTAACAAAACACCTTTAGAAGGAATATCTCTTTGGGGAATCCATCATTTCTTTTCTAATTTAAAAGAAGATTAAATCGATAATTTTTTCATATCTTATCTTCCCTGAATGTTAATTAAGTATAGCGTTTTTCGCGATATGTTTTATTCGGACCTATGTATAAGTGCAGAAATGTGAAGTGTTAATTTTCACATAATCCTTTCCATATTTTTCAATGAGGCAAGGATAAATACAACAAATTGTGAATATCCCATATAGAGTATAAGTGTACCAGTAGTCGTCCACTTAACTAGTTTAATAACTTTAGGGTTTTATATCAATGTCGTTTAAATATTTGGTGTCCCAGGATGAATGCTGGATTTAAATTTCCCGCCATTTTTTGTTTTCCTATTGGCTACTCTGCTTTGGTTATAGATGTCACATATGACAGTTGCAATTAATCAATATGGAACGCTACACGAGAGAGCAACAGATTATTATTATTAAACAAACCATAGTTGCCAACTGCAAAACGAAAATTGGCGCGAAATTTAAATCCGACGTTCAAATTTATGATATGAGATGAAATCACACTAGGGGACTTGCCCTCTTTTGAAAACTTTGACAGTTTTCTAAGAGGCTTTGGAAAAATTAAGTGTTTTGATAGGGGATATGGGTATGCGGACCATGACCTCTTTACAGACGACGAACTTGAAAACATCCGAACAATTGAGGAATACTGTTTTGAAGTGCATTTCAAAACTACGTGTTAAGTACATAATATTCGTAGATTTATACAAAATTTACTTAGCGATATCGGCACTAAAGGGGTTCGTGTCTTTGGTGTAATAGCACATGATATATCCAAGATTGACGGGATTGGATTTTTCGCAACTACAAAAGTAGTTGACTGATGTTGTACAGAATTAATAGCATCACAATAAGTAAGCGTCATCGTAGAAAGATAATTTAGACACACTTTTATTTATTTTTTCATAGGTATTGATACTTAATGAGAAAATTAAATTTTGTGATGCAGTCGTAGTTTTAGGCATTAGATCCGCAACATTGGCATGATAATTCCTGTTGGGAGGGATTGTCGCATCCTTCAAAATATCAGAGGATTCCTGATCAAAATTATTGATATTTATGGGCAAGTTTGATAATAATTGATAGAATGCTACCGGATCAAGTTCTCCCATATTTGACGTATGTTCTGCAATCTCAGCGTTCTGGCCTCGTTAACATCAAAAAGTATACCAGTAGGAAGTGAGGAAATAATCAACGTTTTGTGGTGATTGGATCTCATTTTCTCTCATTTCCAGTACTCACATTTGCTCCAAAACTCGATGCCATTTTTGGCAAGATTGTCTGATACTTCTATAATCAGAGATGCAGCTATCGTAAATCATTTGTCTGTTAAAAGTGGATCTAATACATTGACAGTTTTCATGATGTACTCTTTCCAACTGACCCACTTCTCATAGTCGACCGTATTCGGATGAAAAGGGTACAATCCACATTTCTTAAAACCTTTTTTAATTTTGAATAGCAAGTTTTCGTGCTTGGTTAATATTCATTCTAATAAGGGAAAAGGACAAAAATCTTTCCTCGCTTCAATATTTTTTCGATATAGTTCATATGCCAATCTCGAATAGTATTTTTCCAATCTTCTTTTAGAGATTTAAAGACCCTAACGTCAGTACATATTAATGGATTACATTTTAATTTGATTTGAGAGGTGAAGGGGCTATAATATCTCGAAAACTAGAAAAGTTACCAATAGCGTGGGGTCGTAAATGAAAGAAGAAAATGATCTCTCCACGATACTGCAATAAAGTGTTGTAGTTGTTAGGCGAGGAAGGGGGGGGGGCGTACAAGAAAACCACTAAGAGCGGAAACAATTTTCCGTCGGCTGAGAATATAATGTTGTCCTTTTCCTTTGCCATTTGGACCTGATACACTGTATCCTTCGGATGTAATAATCTTACCTATCTTAGGGGAAAGGCAAAAGCTGGTCTCATTACCATTTGGAATACGCCTACGGTCGAGAAGTATATCTTCCATGTTTATCACTCTCAGATATTGTCTAAGGTCACTGAACCATTTTCTTGTAGGCTCCTCAGTTGTAATGGCTCTCCTCTTACTAAGCGTTTCTGATGCCTATCTTGGGCTTGGAAAAAAATTTCTTCTAAAGAAGGATTTTAATCAAGTTCTTCCCGGCCGACTTGGTTGAAAAGGTGTTTCCCTCTGATCATCTTTTATAACAGTTTGCACTATATTTAACAAATCATCCTTTCTGAGGGGGAATCCGCATTTAGATAGCTTTGTGCACCAGTCAGTTATTTCCTTCTACTCTTTTACTGATAATATAGGAGCAAAACCTTTTGTTCTGCAAGTTTCAGATACTCTAACCTGCAATCTGTCCTGGATTGTAGTCCTAGGGATCTTGTATTTAGTGGCAGCTTTCCTTACACTTAATCCATTTTCATGAATTTCCGACAGTATGCTTTATTTTCTTTTTTTCTATCTTTAGATGCCTTCCAGCAACAGTGTTGTCATATTCACTTCACTTGTACCACTATCTTCATTTTTTACCTTAAAAAGAGGTCAATTTTTTCCAAAAATTCATCAAATTTTGTTTTGTGGCCGAGTGCTAACACATTATGTGTTATTTACCGTCCATCATAGTCACACTTCATTAAACGTGGCCGGCTTTGAATTTATGAAAACTAAATTATAGTCCCTCATATAAAGCACATCTTAACGCATTTTTTACGAAAAAAAAAAATAAATATTCAATCTCTCCGGCCCCTACAGCCGGAAACTAAATTCAATAAAAATTTTAGATGTTAGTATCTGGCCGTCACTATAAATTTCCTACGTTGAATTATAGTTAAATATCGTTATCGACATGCGAAATATTAACTATAAAACTTAAGTTTGTTACCATCTTGACCCACTTCTTATACACATAGGACGAACTTGCGGAGATTGAGGAAATTTTAGTGGGTCTCAGGTAACACGCACACAATTTAAATTTTGCACAGGCATGCAGAACACTTTAATATCTTTGCTGATTTTTTTTTTAAGATAAAATACTAGTCCTATTATTTCCTATTTTGTGGTTTTATTCGCAAACTGGCCGACTACTGGTACACTTACCCTAGAAGCTACATTTCAGCTTTGATCAGATGTTTATGTGCATGCTTAAGCTGTTTCATTAATTTTCAGATAAACACCTTTTGAAAACATCAAAGAAACACATCCACCGACACTAATAGCACAATTTAGTGCTCTTCTAATCAACACTCAATAAAAATAATTCTGCTGCTATCCCAAAGATACATAAAAAATCGATTCAATTTTATGCCGACGGCATTCTATCTTGATCAGTGATTCCTTGATCTGTTCAACGGAAGCCATGATCGAAAACAGAGTACAGATTAAACCAGAGAAAAAATATCTTATCTGTCTGCATCTTGAACATTCACAAGATTTCAATAAATTAAAGGGCTCAGATAGAAACAATTAAACAAATAAGTGGTGGCGCCTAACAACCGCTGAAAAAATAAACTTTCAATTCAAAAAGTTCATTGAAAAAACACTGCAGTTCGATTTAGATTATAGACATAACAAGTAATATAGGTTTTATGATAAGGCAAAACATTTTTTACTATACGATTGCTCTTAGATGTTTGTTTAGTTGGTGAGATGCCCGGCGGCATTCAATGTCAACACCTTGAAAGTCTATAGTGATATGATGCGAGCTGATGCTTTGTAGGTTTTTGTTTGTTTTTTTTTCTCCTCTATTTGGCCTACTTGTCATTTATTTGTGTCTATTTATAGCATCTTATTTCTATTTTTATTTGTAATCTTAGATGACGATGTACGTATTTCGGTATGATTTATTTTGACGTGACAATTTTTATTACTATTTAAATTTCAAATAATCAGAAAAACCACACACTGACGAGTATAGACAGATACAAAAATTTTATTTATAACCCTGATCAATCCTCATTAAACGTGTTCACATTTACGTAGAAATTGAGATTTTTTGAAGTGTGATTATGGGCAGCATTAAAAACGAGTACTGAAATAAAAAAAGGGAAATAAATTAAGAACTATAAACAATAATAAAAAGAAAAAAAGAAATTCAGATAAAATAAAAAGGGCGAAAATACAATGCTAAAACCAAGAAAGAAAAATTAGCGAAGTAAAATAACTATTACTAAAAATCTTCGAGTTTGAGGTGAAGTAAAAGCTCCAGACAGGGACAATTTAGGAAGTTTGATTGTAAATTACACCCAGATTTCTAACTGAACTGCTATATTGAATGACTTCCTCGTCATTCATATGGAGAATAGCACAAATATTAGAGATTTAGAGGTATTAAATACAAGCTTGTTGGCCAATATCCAGATATATACGTGCCCCAAATCCGAGTTGCAGTGTCTGATCACAAGAGCTTTATCATTAATAAACATGCTGAATAGCAATGGTCCGCATATCGACCTTTGAGGCACACCACTGAGATCATGTAGAAAACTGGAAAACTTTTCCGAACAACAGATACGCTGCGGATGATCAGAAAGATAGGATTTAATGAGTTAAGCAGCCAGGTTTGAGAAGTAAAATCCCGTCCCAGGCGGTGGCTTTTGTCGTGTCTATAATTTGGGATCGCTAAAGTAAATGCTTCAAAATTTACCATAATTGAAATTTACAATAATTGAAATTTACATTTCTCGGTCCTAAAAAATGTTTCAGAAAAAAATGTTTACTCTGAAAAATACATTTATTAATTAGGAGTAGATGATCAAACTTATCAAATGCCTTCGAGAAATGCGGGATTGATAAGGGCAGAGGAGACTGTTATCCTCAATGAAGGTTGTGATTGTGGAATAATTTTTCAAGTACCTTAGAAAGGAAAGGAAGAATTGAAATTGGGTGAAATTCGTTTGAGCCTACTCTTTTAGGAATTTTGTTCCCCACAAGTTGTGTGGACCGTCGAGAACAGTCTCCTGAACGTAGGCCAATAATATGCCCATTGTTCATCCAACCAAATAAAACAAACTCCACGTGGAAGGAGATGTTGTCAACGGTCCAGCTAACCAGTTGACTTAATGAAGTACAGGATACACATCCACTCCTTCTCATCCACTTCTTGCAGTTCATCAAGGAAGTGGTATCCCAAGTATCTGCGTCTCTGATGGGCAATGACACCAGAAGAGGGTCACCGTTTCCATCTTTTCTCTGCATCCCCTACAGTTGGCATCATTCGAGCGGCCGATTTTGTGATGATGTGCTTTTAGGGAGCTGTGCCCCGTAAGAATGGTTATCAGCATTCCTAATGGTTGCTTGTTTGGTTGGCCCACACCTGGCGATGTTGATCGTCATCCCCGTAAGTTAGGGCCGGCAATTGAAAGTTGTTCCCCTCCGTGCCAGCTTGTCAGCCTTTTCGTTGCCATAGATTCCATTGTAGCCTGGCACCCATAGAATGAGTATATTGTTGTCTCGAGACAAGTCATTGAGTACATGCTGGCAGTCCCTAACCAATTTGGAGGAAACGAAGGATCTCATAAGGGTCTGGCTGTCGGTACAGATTGCAATTTGTAGTCCTTGTGGATACTGGTTCCGAGGACATCTGACCGCCTACAGGATAGCCATGATTTTCGTTCGGAAGACTGGAGTGTACTTCTGAAGGTGCAATACCAATTGCATTTCTAGGTCCTCACAAAGGAAGCCAACCCCAATGCCATCGTCAGTTTTGATCGATCCGTATATAGGATTAAATATGTCAACGTAGGGACTGCAGAATGGGGTTCCCAATCCTCCGTCAGTGGAATCATGAGCTCAAACTTTAAGAGAATTATAGCCTCGAGTAAATGATTGTTGTCGTGTCAAAACAAGGGATGCGGCCCCTCATGGTGTACATACATCCAACAGATGCAATTCCAGAGCCGTAGAATTGGTATTGTAATTTTAGGAATTGGTATAATCTTCCCTACTTTCCAATTTCTGCGAAAAACACAAGTTGTTATTATGATATTGAAAATATGGATATGCCTCCAGATAAGTTACGTGTGTAAAAGAAATCCCTTCCAAGTGATCGTAAACGAAGATCAATATTTTTTTGATGACACTCAACAAATATGCAATAAAACTTGTGATCGAACTCATCTAGATCACTATGAATGTCACAAGATCGGGATTTACCTGTAGTTTTTCCACCGCCTCTTAGTCTCTTGGAAGGCACTTCACTGGTCCTAGAGTGAGGATCAAAACTATGGGATCGTGTCTAGAACAATTGGAAACAGAAATTCGTTTGAAAAATTGGACATAATCAAAATTGTCAATAATATCTGAGTCTAGAAGAGTGAAAGAAGGGAGAGTGAAATGTGTTGGAACAGGAATTTACAACGCAGTTAAACATTTTGAAATTTAAAACAGTATCATCCATACATTTTTCATTCTATACCCAAGATGTCCAGTTTTTTTCCCCATAATTTCCACTAATTACCAATTGTAATTTACCAACTAAAATTACAATTACCTTTCGAACCTTAAAAGGGTTCATACAACTAACAAAACCTACTGAAACTCTGGCTATTTCGATAGTACAAAAAGTTACATACTTAAGTAATGAAGCAGTATAGAAACATTCCTATCTTAAAGAACCCATCTATCATTAAGAATTTCGTAGGAAATCTGAGCAATTCCTTAATGGATTTCGTGGATTGCGTTTTTTTATCGCACTTCGATCAAGCAATAAATTTTACTTTATTGAACATACAGAGCTAACAACAGAAGGGAATTATTTTGGGGAACGATTGAGAAGAAGTGTGGGTGTGACATGAAGGCCTGAATTAAAATAAAACCAGGGCCTCTTTTTCGAGATACAGAACTAAATATTTCTTCTTCTTTTTTTTTGTGTGTAGAATTCCATTTGTAAAAGTATCTGAAATACAACTCTGCAATTTCATATACCTCCCTTAAATACTTAAATTTATACAATCTGAATTGAAGGTGGTGCACTTTAAGTGGTATAAATTATGATTGCCTTGCAGGCTCATTAAATCGTCACCTGAGGAGTTTAACACATAAAATACGTGTTCAGTATCACTCAAAGCTGAAATATTGCCACAAATCACTCCAGAAGCCCTGGAGTTCCGTTCCTAATGGAGACATAAAACCAGCCCGACAGTTCACGATTTGCTCCGATTTAATTAATCAAAGTTGAATGAAATCGATATCGATGGTGCCTCCAATAAAGAATGCGGTCTCCATTCAACGAAACGGATGATGACAGTGGAGGAATCGTTTCTCCCTCTTTTTCCCTGGGAATGCGTCATATATGAACGAACCTGTTTATAGTTAACTGTAGAAAATGCTAATCGCAACAACTTGTTAATATCCGTCATAGTGTATGAATTCATGCATGCTTATAAATGTTCCTGTTATGCTGATGTTTAGCATTTATGGCTATAGCACGAGAGCAGAGGACACATATTTACCATAACAGCACATGTTTTAAGGACCAGTCCCAGCACTGGAGTAACATAGAGTAATATGCTGAGTGGCCCATGCTGCATTGCTACCTAATATGCCAATTATACCGATGAGACTTCTCTACTCGAGTTCTACTCGAAATTACCACTAGTTATTCTGCTCGTTGAGGCTGATATGGAGGTATTTACGTTGGATTAGGTATGAATTCTGTTAAATTGGTTGGTCATCTTTGAGAAGGACCTGTTTGATCGAAAGTTGTTGAGGAAGTTTTGCGATAGAATCAGGTTGAAGGGTTTAGTTTATTCTAAAGGAATGAAAAAATAAATAAACTCGTGTCAAGTTAATAACATAGAGAAATCATAAAGTTTTATGTTGCCATATAATTCTATTAGAGAGGAATATGTTGATAAATCGACCTCCCGGCCTCATGCAACTTTTTATAGTTTTAGGTGATGAAGAAGATATCTAGAAAAGGAAAAATGGAATCACAGGATGAGCAGATATTTTTTTATTCCAACTATACTGATATTTTGAATTTATATCTTTTTTGAGATACCTTCGATTGGATCAGGTATCTGATTAGAATAAACTATCTTTCAGGTAAATCAAAGAAAAGTTTTAAGTTTACTATTCTACATGTTGGAGTAGACGGTTTATGCTTGTTTTTCAGGAATTTCATCTTCATTGTGTTATTGGGTTTGTTCTTCTAAATATTTTAGATACACGACACTTATCTTATGCTCTTTATGAGGATGGCGTCTACTGTATTAATGAGGATTTGTTGAACATCTATAGGTGGTCTGAGGCAAACAATCTAATGCTTAATAGTGGCAAATGTAATTATCTAATATTACATAAAAACGAAATTAATACCAGTGGCTTTCCACCTGTCATATTAAACGGCACTCCTCTACCAGTGCTTGGATATAGTCCGAAATCTTGGCGTTGTGCTCGATAGCCGTATGACCTGTTGTGACTATGTTAAAAGTGTAATCACCAAGGTATATGGTTCCCTCCAGTAGTTATGGTTGTTTAGCTCATTGCTTTCTATTAACATCCGCTTAAGACTAATAAAAGCCTTAGTTATTCCATTTTTTACCTACGGGAGCATAATATTTCCAATCTTAGACTGTGGTTGCTTAAGAAAGGTCAATGATTGTGTGCGATTCATATATAATCTGCGTCGTTTTGATCATATAAGACGCGGTACCGGAACCTGGTCCTGGGTTGCTCTCTGGAAACGTATCGTGACTACAGGTTTTTAAAATTCGCTCATGGTGCTACATACTCAAAACAGTCTGGGTATATCTTCGAAAATTTTAGATTTCTTCCCTCGGGAAGACACTTGAAATTGCAGTCTCCTCGCTTCCACTCAACTATCGGACGGCATTCTTACTTTGTCTACATTGTAAACCTGTGGAATTCGTTAGAGGTGGCCCTGCAGAGGACGGCAGCAACTGACCGCTTTCAGAGAATGTTAAGGGTACACTTAAATATAATTTAATCTCCTCCCGGTGTTATTGCACCATTATGGTGACTATCTCTTTTCGTGCTCGTCCTGCCTCCTTTCTCCCTTTTTTTCTTTTTTTCCTATTCTCCATATCCTATTAGTTAGTCCAACTCAGTTGATTAGTTTAGTTAGCTTATTAAATATGGTTTAACAGGTTAAATAATCAATTAA